>OVBJ01000792.1:0-41816 GCA_900406535.1 Noccaea bulbosa | reverse complement strand
GATAATACAATTTTAAAATTTGTAAAATATTTAATGCTGATGTGAACCAATCAAAATAACTTTATTCAATCCACATACATAATTTCTTTATTTCTTATAGGTTTTCAATTTTTCACTGACATTAAAAAACGTAAATATGTCATTAATAGATAGTCTTTTAATTTTAATAAGTTATATGTTAATTAAGAAATTTAATTAAATTAAAATCTTGATATGCATAATACCTATGTGGACCAATCAAATTAAGTTTTTTCAATCTTAGGTGAACACCTTCGATGGCCTATAGGGTTAACTTTTATTACTAATAGATAAAACAATAATCCTAATTCTATTAAAACTCACTTATGCTTTAGCTAACTCCTAAACAACTTGTGATTTCTCTCTAACCATAACTCCCTTAGGATTAAGATGACTCATAACTCAAACTATTTTCAAGCTTAAGCCAACAAGTCAAACTATCAAAACTGCTTTCTTGAGAAAGCTAAAACGATCGAGTATATCAAAACTTGTATCCTTTTTGTGGATATTTGCAATAGCAACTCCTAGACCGATGCAATGAATAAGTACACCATGTTAACAAATGCTGCCTTTGAATTAGAATTTTTATTTCTCGGAAAGTTTCAGAATTTCTTAAGAGGATTCTAAATGATAAAACCATCTCGAGAACAAAAAAAAAATGGTAAAACCAAACATCCAAACAATGGGCTGCTCCTTGTTTCCGACCAAAAGCTCTTGAAGATAAATTAATCGGACAATTTTTCCCTTTTTTTAATTTGGATTAAGTATTTGGTTTGGTTGACAATAAAAAAGAAGTTTAGGTTACATATTTATTCGTAAGAATATACAATTATTATTATTATTATATTTTTTTTTTTCCAAATAAAGGCACAAACATGAATAGTGGAGAGAGACAAGCAGACTCGGTGAAAGATTCTTCATTTCCTTTCCCTATAAGTACACGAATAGCATAATCTCATATGTCCCTCAATCTTTGAATCTAATCTCTTTTGCCCTTTCTTAATCTCATATATCCCTCATTTTTTTAAATTAAACCCTAACCCCAAAGTCTCAACCCAAACCCTACAACAACACCCTAAACCACCAACTATGAGAGGGACATATAAGATTGACGAAAAAGCTATAGGGGTATAAGAAATGATTTCTCTATTCTATTCACTCACTCGGTCACACCAGAATTAAAGAAGAAGAAGAAACAAAATCATCAAATCGCCAAAAAGCTGAACTTTAATGGAGCATAGCGCATCAGGTTCATCGTTGGGTCCGGGCGGTCTGGATCTGACCAGTTCCTTTTTCAAGCCGATCCAAAACTCCGATCCTCCTATCCCCACCAACCGCTGTACCAAGATCACCGTCGTCGGCGTCGGCAACGTCGGCATGGCCATCGCTCAAACCATCCTCACTCAGGACCTCGCTGACGAGATCGCCCTCGTCGACGCCAAGCCTGACAAGCTTCGTGGCGAGATGCTCGATCTCCAGCACGCCGCCGCTTTCCTGCCCCGCACCAAAATCACCGCTTCCGTCGACTACAGTGTCACTGCCGGATCCGATCTCTGCATCGTCACCGCCGGCGCTAGGCAGAACCCAGGCGAGTCCAGGCTCAATCTCCTCCAGAGGAACGTTGCTCTCTTCCGCCACATCATCCCTCCACTCGCGAAGTCGTCTCCCGATTCAATCTTGCTCATCGTCTCCAATCCCGTCGACGTTTTGACCTACGTCGCCTGGAAACTCTCTGGTTTCCCGGTGAATCGAGTGCTTGGATCGGGCACCAATCTCGACTCCTCTCGGTTCCGATTCCTAATCGCGGATCATCTCGACGTCAATGCTCAGGATGTACAGGTTAGGGATTTGTGCAGTGTCTCCAATTTAATGATTTGAGCAGTAATAATAAATAAAGTGTTTTTTTTTGTTGGATGTGGTTGCAGGCATTCATCGTAGGAGAGCATGGAGACAGCTCGGTGGCGTTGTGGTCGAGCATAAGTGTTGGAGGCATCCCTGTGCTAAGCTTCCTGGAGAAGCAGCAGATCGCTTACGAGAAACAAACCCTTGAGGACATCCACCAAACCGTCATTGGCAGTGCCTATGAAGTCATTGGGCTCAAGGGCTACACTTCTTGGGCCATTGGCTACTCCGTTGCCAATCTGGCTCGAACCATCCTCCGGGACCAGCGCAAGATCCACCCGGTCACCGTCCTTGCTCGCGGCTTCTATGGTGTTGACGGCGGTGACGTCTTCCTCAGCCTCCCGGCTCTGCTTGGACGCAACGGTGTGGCCGCTGTGACCAATGTGCATATGACTGATGAAGAGACCGAGAAGCTGCAGAAATCAGCAAAGACTATATTGGATATGCAGAGCCAATTGGGACTTTGATGTTTGAACACCTATCATCTCTACTCTCTCCTTCAAATTTGAAAATTGTTCATGTGTTTATGGATGCTAGTGTCAGTGTTGATCGTTTATATGTTATGTAAATCAGTAAATGCTTGTCTCTGCAGAATGATCCCAAGTTTGAGTTATTTAGATTTTGAAATATTGGTCGTTTTTAACAGAATCATCATCATAAAGAATGATGGTAGAATCAAAGACAGAGAGGCTGATTTTCTTCAGCACACTTTGTCCATTCATATCCTTGACATTATGAGAATTTGCTATTTCATCAATCGACACGGTTGATGCAGCAGCTACCAGAAATGTGATAAATGGTCGATCTTGTTGGTCACATTCAGATGCAAAAATGCTCTGATTTGGGTTTGGGCCTTTTAGCTTCGTGTGGCCCATTATTAAGTTGTTGAATCCCAGGTGAGATGGTGCGACTAATAATAAATGTTTTGACTTGAGAATCGAAATCAGCAAAGGGATCTCTGAAGCGAAAAACAGAGGACGCGAGAGAAGAAAGAAGCATCGTGAGTCGTGATACGCTGATACGCTTGTGGATTCGAGAGAGAGAGAGAGAGAGAGAGAGAGCTTCTGTGTCTTCCAGTAATCATTAGTAAGCCCTAGTTCTAGGTGATTCAACTACGTTAGTCGATAGGATCGTGCGGGTCAAAAGGAGGAGGTGCTGCTGGGCCCGGCGGAAGAGTTGCCTCCGCTTCTGGTTGTTCCGGCGGACATGAAGGGTCTTTTCAAATCCAAACCGCGGACTCCAGCTGAAATTGTTCGACAGACTCGCGATCTGCTCCGCTACGCCGATCGATCCGCCTCCTTCCCTGACCTTNCCAAACGGGGGGAAAAGGTTTTTTTTTTTTTTTTTCCCTTCTTTTTCATCACATTCTCCAAATTCAGCTTTCGATTCCGCGGAATTTATATCCTGTCCTTTATTATCGTTGTCGGTTTCTGAAAATCAAGCTTTCGAATGGCATACTCAATTGATCGAATCCTGCTGCATTTTTCTTCCAATCCTGATTGATCCCTGATTTTATTTCTGGGAAATTGCTTGCAGCTGGTGGAACTTACCAAGAGCTTGCGAGAATTGAAGTTAATTCTGTATGGAAACAGTGAGGCTGAGCCTGTAGCCGAAGCTTGTGCCCAGTTGACTCAGGAGTTCTTTAAGGATGACACTCTTCGCCGCTTGCTCACATCTCTTCCAAATCTGAACTTGGAGGTAACATCTCGTCTCCTAAGAGAGACAACCCTTGTTTACATGAACTCGGCGGTATGCAATAAGATATTTGTCTTTTTGTTAGGCCAGGAAAGATGCTACACAAGTTGTTGCAAATCTTCAGAGGCAACAAGTTCATTCACGCCTTATTGCATCGGACTATCTCGAATCCAACATTGATCTTATGGATTTTCTAGTGGAAGGGTGAGTTTAGGAGATGCCTTCAACATTTCTTTAGTTATTGGCATCCGAATTAAAAACAAAGGTCTCCTTTTTAAGATCTTGATAATGAGGTTTCTTTTATCATTCATATCTGTTTCTATCAGCTTCGAGAATACAGATATGGCGTTACACTATGGTACTATGTTTAGAGAGTGCATCCGCCATCAGATTGTTGCAAAGTAAGCAAAATTTATATCTTCCTTGGCTTACTGACATTATGTTCTTATCGAAAAAGAGACGATCAAATTACTATATAGTACAAACAGTTTACTGGTGGTGTTTTTGTGGTGGCATGTTATAATGGAAACCGGTTTTCTTTATGGGGTTTCAGATATGTTTTGGACTCACAGCACGTGAAGAAGTTTTTTTACTACATTCAGCTTCCCAATTTCGACATTGCTGCTGATGCTGCTGCAACTTTTAAGGTCTCCGAACACTAGAACATATTTTGAAATTCCCCTAATGTCACGATTTAGTTTTTTCCCATTGTATGCCACTCAGCTCCGTGGTTTGTTTCTTGCAGGAACTTCTGACAAGGCACAAGTCTACAGTTGCTGAGTTTCTCATCAAGAACGAAGACTGGGTAAGTTGTCTTACAATGACCCAAATCATAAAATATTGCTATCTATTTCATCTCTGACAGTACGGAATCGATCTGGTAAGATTCTCAGCTGTTTTGGTTTACAGTTTTTTGCAGACTACAACTCAAAGCTTCTTGAATCAAGTAATTATATAACCAGACGGCAGGCCATCAAGGTAGAGTAACCTAGAGTGGTGATATCAGAAAAATATAGCAGTGACTGATTGTAATGTGTATATTTTTACAGCTGTTGGGCGATATATTACTGGATCGGTCAAATTCAGGTGTGATGACGAAATATGTGAGGTCAATGGATAACTTGAGAATTCTCATGAATCTTCTCAGAGTAAGATGCTTTACCTGATATCCTGAATTGTTTTTATTCTCGATATCTGGCTCTGCCAAACAGATTTAGTATTGGAAATAACTCGATGAAAAACTCTCTGGCAGGAATCAAGCAAGACCATTCAGATAGAAGCTTTCCATGTTTTTAAGGTATCTTTCTTGTAACCTAAAGATATGGAAACATAATCATAAGTCAAATGGCTTTGGATTGGATTTTGATTTTTGGAAAATGTCTGTCTTACGGTGATGTAGCTGAATTTTGAAAATAAAGACTTGAATATGCAATCCATATTCACTGATATTGTTGTGTGTTGTTTGTACAGCTGTTCGTAGCAAACCAAAACAAGCCTTCAGATATCGTCAACATTCTGGTGGCGAACAGGACCAAGCTTCTTAGATTGTTGGCTGATGTGAAGCCGGACAAAGGTATGTTACCAAAGAATGGAACTGATTCTCACCGTAAACAGACTTCTTATGTTTATGATTCATGTCTGTTTTGTGGCAGAGGACGAGAGGTTTGATGCAGACAAATCTCAGGTGGTGAGAGAGATTGCAAGCCTTAAGCTGCGAGAAACTGCTTGAGCACGCACATATACACAGAAGCTCATGCTTTCTGTTTAATCTTTGAAATACATTGTTGAGGCATCAAAGATTGTTGTTACGTATTAGGTACTGTCTCTGTCTAAGTTTTTGACTGGGCTGGGACTTTTAGATGATTTAAAATCCACATGTACACTCCTTTAGTGTCGATAAAATAAAATGACGTTATCATCTCTGTTCAGAAGGACAGAATAATCGAGGCAAAGGCCACAAATCTTCAAGTACATATGAGAACCCGGCATTAACCTACTGAAAATGGATAGATAAGTAGATAAACCATAAAAAAATCGCTCTCTATACAGAAAGTCTTGTGTTAATCTTAAGCATACTGAGACCGAGCGCCCTTGGGTGGTCCACGCTGAGCTGTTTTGGTAGATTCCTCTAGTTTCCTTCTCCTAATGACCACATACCAAGTGAAGGCTTCAAGCACGGTGGCCACAATGGCGAGAACAACGATGATACCAATGTAAGCGTTTCTCCACTGCTTCTTGGGACTCAATATTTCTAGTCCTTTGAACACGTTCACCACCCCAAGTATGATCACTGTGTAGCCGATCGTGTGGTGGTATATGTTCCAGTAGCGCCTGTGTTTGTGCTCTGGTTTCGGCCTCAGAAACATGGCAGACACCTAATGCATGACACGAGCAATAAACCGGTTTAGAAAGCTTTATTATTTATTTGGTCTTCATTTTGATGTATAGTGTGTAATATACCTGAACTGTTGCTAGAGAGAAGAGAGCGATCCCGATAGCACGGTGAGTGCTATACTGAATCCCTGGCGAGTCGCCACCGAGTTTTAGACCGGTGGCCCATCCGGCCACGCCGATGATGTAACCAGAAGCCTGGCAGGAAACATGAATGTAGAACCAAGCAGGGTTTGCTGATTTGGCGACTCTCATGTAGCGAGCTATGATTGCCCCTATTGGCATCATTATTCCCCAGCTCACTCCGTTCAATATTCCATGTATCTGCCCCACCATTATTACACAATCATTATTCTCTGTTTGCAAGAAAACAAAACAAAGTATGCCCACAGAAGAATCAACTCACGTTGCGTTTGCGGAGCTTGGAACTTCCTCCAGCTCCTACGGCAGCTGCAGAAACACCGGAGACGAGATTGATAGTGGACATAGAGCGGACATTGTTGCCAGAAGTTGGATGAGACAGAGGACTGTTCCCAGACATTGACCCATCCTGCCACACAGTGTTAATGGTTCCACCATTCCCAAGATCCTGTGAAAGTTTCAGACTTGCCAACACAACCATCTCATTGTTCTCGTAAGTTGCAGACAACCCAGAGACGTTGAAACTCAGATCACCTTCCTGAAGACTTGTCTGGTAGCTTCTGATGGGGGAAGTGTAAACCCTGACAGTGCCGTCTGGTTGTGGATAAGCCACGATGGCTTGAGCTCCCACCATTCCTGTAGACGTTGGGTTCAGGGCCCAGGCAACCCATTTACCAGAGGTGAGCTTGGTGTGGCGATAAGCGATATGGAGGCTCCCTGTGGAAGAATCGTAAGTGTGATGAAGGAAAGAATCAAGAAAAGGGAGGTCGTTGCAGGACTGAAAGACATTGTTGCTGGAGAATTTGTAGTCGGAACATGTCTGAGCATAGGACAGCGTAGTCATGGATATGGAGAGGACAAGAGAGAGTAAGAGAAATTTATTCAATAACTTCATCACTTAGATATGAAATGGGAAAGTGTGGGGTATTAAAGTCTGAGATGTAAGAGAAGGAGATGGTTGAAGGAAGAAGAATGAGAGAAAGAGAGATTAAATATGAAGAGAAAGTGGGGTTAGCTTTGTTTGTTAAGCTGTCTAATAGAGATCATAATTTTTCTCATTTTAACTCATACTTAATCAAATTAGGCCTAGCGGCTATAGTGCTATCTATTTGCTATTTTTGTTTTTTTTTTGTTTTCAGTTTATAAGAGATTCATTGGCATAGTGTGTGATCTATAAACATTAGAATCTGGTGGCTCATTGCTTAGAGGAACATAACTAGTTTACAGAGGTAAATAATTTTTTTTTAAAAGGTTAAATAATGGTGAGGGTGAACAACAACCGATTCACACCTGTCTCACCTTCCTCTCTACCAACTTGTTCCCATCACTTCTCTCTCTATCTATCCCTATGTACATATCGACTAGTCAACTACTATTGGGTAGGCACCTAAAAGCAAGTAAATAATCGAGTTTTAGAGCTTAATTTTGTTGTTTTGGGGTTATTGTCTTTTACTTGAACCAGAAATGTCAAACCATACATAGATGTGTATAATGATAACAAAAGCAAAGGACATGGAGACAAAGAGAAGTGAATGCAGGTGAGCAACCACACCGGACATCGGTCTGTGAGAGATCCGATAACATGTGGTTGGGTTTAGAGTTTAGGGTCACTTGGTCAAATCTCAACTGCCTTCCATGTGGATGTACGTCCTTTGTTTCCACTTGTCCACATGGTCAAATAAAAAACAAAAACGTAATGTCAAGAGTGGGATTTGAACCCACGCCCTTTCGGACCAGCACCTGAAGCTGGCGCCTTAGACCAACTCGGCCATCTTGACTCTTTGTTTACTAACCTATATCTAAGTTAGATAGACCACCTTGATGGGCTTAATTTACTTTTGCTGATCGAAACCAGATCTGTAGATTCTTTGGCTTGGTAGCACTAGCATACATGTTTGGGATCAATTTTTTTTTTTTTTTTAATACACCAGTTGAAGAATTTGTGGAATGTTGAGAAATTGACGAATGCTTTTTTAAAAAATTATTCTTTTAAATTTATTACTTTACTTTAATGTATTCTCTTGAGTTTTGTGAAGAATATGGATATGATTATTTGCTGAAAAAAATTGTTTAATACGGTTACAATAATTGAAGAATTGTGAAATATCACAAAAAAAAAAATATTTGTATGGATGGCCAAATTATCCAACACCATATCATATCAGTTTCAAATATTCGGATTTTTGGAGTGTCTGAATCTTAATAATAAAATTATGGTCCGAAAAATAAAGTTACAGAATGAATCTATGTAATGAAAGGTTTAGAGGAGCATATCCTGATATGGTGTGAAGTATTAAATAAAACTTATGTTAGTCTAAAATATACCTGGTTTAATATATATTTTTTGTTATGATTAGTTTATATTGATGGCCATTATCGGCCCATAATCTAGACGAGCCCAGCTTGCTCTCCAAGTTGTACTTTCTCTCCAAGAAAACCCTTGTCTTGTATTCCTATATATATGACTCACTACTCATTAATAAGAAAACAACCAATTCCTCTCTTCTCTTGTTCTCTCTTCTTCTATAACACGTTATCAGCACGAGTATATAAATATATATTTATAAATAAAAGATACATATCTCCGGAAGAGTATATAAATATATATTTGCTTATAGAAAACAATCATTGATGCATAATATCTATGAAGTCCTAGAAGTGAAAAGAATCAAAGATATAATAGAAATGTCAAAAGTTTAAGGAATCAAAGATATAAGACATGATCCAAGTTGGATATGTTATTAATTTTATACTAGGATTCAGCTCGAGATAGATGAACCTGAAGTAACATCATCTCGAGGGGGAGAATGGATGAGTCCCACAATCAAAAGGAAGTGAAACATCTAGAAGATTATGTTCACACTCATGATAATCTTGACGAATCATATATAATGTAACTCAATGGTGTAAAAGTATTTTGGAGAAATTAAATACATTCTCTAATGTCTTATAATAGACAAAGATTATATAAGTGAAGATAAATCTTATATAGTAAACCAGAAGTTTACCGAATATAACATACTTTGGCATGAACTGGTTAGACCATTCCAGTTCAAGAATTATGCGAAGTAAAATACAACATATAGACATTTACTGAAAAACTAGAAGATTCTTCTTAATGATTTCTAATATGATATTTTATCATAAGAAATTATGATAATACAACAATTATCACTAGCCAAAATAGATTTGGAGTCTATTCATTTTCTAGAGTGTATACAAGAAACATATGTGGTTTAATAACCCATTTCGTGGACTAATCATCCTCTAGAAGAAATTTTATTGTGTTTCTTCATGCATCAACAAAATGGTTGTATGTATCAATGATATTAATCTGCAACCTGAAGTTTGTGAGAATACTTGGTAGTGCTAATGAATTCACATCTTAAGTCTTTGAGGAGAAAATCATGTTTGTAAGAATAAATGTTGAACATCCAGTAGCTAATGTTCATACATATAATGCAGAATCATTCACTCGCACAAAGCCAATGAGTAACTACTAGTTATACCCATCATAATTGGTTTAGGTCAGGAACCAAAAATATTCCATCGAAAATATTTGGATGTGCAGTATACATCCACATTGCTCCACCACAACAATATAAGATGGATCTCCAAACGAGGTTGTAGATGTTGGATATGAATCTTCATTGACAATATCTAGAGCTATCCCTGAAGGATTTAAGTAAGGCTCGATTTATAGACTACCATGTTAATGGATAAGTCTTTCCAGGGGGAGAAAATAAAAGGCTGGAAAGAAAATAGTTTGAATGAATTATCATCGATCCTCGGACTATAGAAGTGAAATAGAAGTCCAAAAGATAGTTCATTCACAAAACTTACTGTATCAGTTGCCAGATACATCTACTGACCCAAATATAGTGATTGAGTCACTTACCAGCTTTAAATGCTCTAGTAAGAATTGATGTCCGATAAGGACAATATCAAGTTGCTAATAAGTCTAAAGAACGCATGAAGCGTGATAGGCTGGTTGGTTCCAAATATTAGGATCCTCAAAAAAAAAAAAAAGTAAATGAGCATAAATTGACAAAGGTCAAACCGAGGAAACTAATATTTTTGAGTGATCTCCAGAAGAGACAATAAACATGACAAATAAGAAATTCAGGTACCTGAGACAATGAAAAGATCTCGAGAATTTGTCAAGTCATGTGTGGAATAAAATGGAACCACGGAAAAGCAAATCGACGTCGTAAATAAAATATTTGCATGCAATATAGCAGTTGATATTATGAATGGAAAAGAGGATCATAAACAAAGTCTATTGCATTGTGTACACAAAGTAATGATTTGGCCAAATCAAAAAGAAGCAATAGACACAAAATGAAAATCTCTTAGAAAGAGAGAAGAATTTGGACCAGAAGTCCTTATACCTAAAAAGTGTAAAACAAGTGGGTTATAAATAGACTTTTTGCGCCGAAGAATAATGAATATGAAGAGATACACTCTCATGTGGTGGATGCAACTTTCAAGTTCATTAAGTATGACAATGAAAGAAGAACTTGACTTATATGACCCACTAAACAATGACATTTATATAAAAGTCCCTGAAGGATATACTCATTGAAGAATTAATGATATAATCGTTATGTTCCCGGAGAACACGAGCTATTCAATCAAATGAATAGAAATATGTTTCATGGGTATAATCACAAAAGTGAAGGCTAACCAATACCCATGTATATTTATCAAAGTATTATGGAACAAAAGAGATCCTTAATCTGAACATCAACGAAACTCTTGAAGAGTTATCGAAAAATAGTATGATGAAAAGAATATAGGATAAAATATCTTGGGAAGACAAGGGAAGACAAAGTTGTCTTCGGGTATCTCAAATAGATAATTTAGCAAAAGATATATTATCTTAAAAGATCCTTGCAGTATATACATAAAGAATGCTCATATATATTTGGTCCCGAAGTACCATACTTGAAATGTTAATTGAGCAATGTAATGTATTGATCTTTTCATATGAAATCATTTTTGGACCCGAAGTTCAAAAGATCAAGAAGTGATTGTTTTTGGTAAAAAGTTGTAATAGACAAGAAGTTTAATAACCTAAAAGATTATAAGATAATCACATGACTTTATTTATTAAGTCTATACTTATAATGATTGCCAAAAGATGGTATATATGATTGGAATGCATCTCCTGAAGAAGATGCTTCCAAAGGGGAGATATATGACGATGTGTGTGGTTGTACTCTTTTTCCTTATCATGGTTTTTATCCCATTGGGTTTTTCCATGAAAGGTTTTAATGAGGCAACAAAGAACACATAAATGAGAAACACGAAGGTCTATCTCTTTTTCAAAGTCCTTGTCATTCATTTATGAGATCAAGTGAAACAAAGAGAATGATCAAAATGAATCATCAGCTGGACCCATGCACTGCAGAAGAATGGCGATATCAGTGTTCTAAAGATTGTTCAAGAGAAGATTTTCTAGATTTATTTACTAAGGCGCATCCGGTTGCTGTTTTCAAGAAGCTAGTTCATGATATTGGATTGAATCATCTCAAGGATCTCAAGTGATGTACTCATCAGGGGGAGATATTGCGCACTGCACTCTTTTTCTTAACCAAAGTTTTTCCATCAGGTTTTCTTGGTAAAGGTTTTAATGAGGCAGCATTCTAAGCATTTAGAGGATATTTTTGGATAATGGACATCCAAGAGGGAGTGTTATGATTAGTTTATATGGATGCCCATTATCGGCCCATAATCTAGACGAGCCCAGCTTGCTCTCCAAGTTGTACTTTCTCTCCAAGAAAACCCTTGTCTCGTATTTCTATATATAGGATTCACTACTCATTAATAAGAAAACAATCAATTCCTCTCTTCTCTTGTTCTCTCTTCTTCTATAACATTTTTAAATTATTATAGCAGATAAACTTTATGCAAAGCCAAGAGGGAACAACATATGATAATACAATATGGGAGAGAAATAAGCATCTAATATAAGATGATTTATTGATAATACAATATGGGAGAGTTTTAGACCTTTATGTATTGCAATAATACTAAGCATTTAATTATATGTCTCGAGTTTGACGCTACGATGCTACCGCCGTTTCTCAACCAGTGAAGAGGTCCTTGGAAGTAAACCAAAGCTTGAGCTGCAAGTAACGCCCTTTCGGACCAGCACCTGAAGGCGCCTTAGACCAACTCGGCCATCTTGACTTTTTGTTTATTAATCCAAATTTACGTTAGAGAATTCGTCATACATAGACCACCTTAGCGGGCTTAATTTACATTTGCTGATCGAAACCAGATTTGTAGATTCTGAAATTTATTGTCTTATATGTATTGAAATAATACTAAGCATCTAACTATGTCCCCACGCACTAACGCTCGAGTTTGACGCTGGACGATTACTAAAAGGGTTTTGTACAAAACAACCCTCAAACTAAATTTTTTTTGCAAATCAAATATCTAAAGTCAAAATAACCCTGCAATATAAGACATCTTTATATTTGTGACAAAATTTAAAATGATTTTATGCAAAAAAATCCACGAACTATTTTTTTGTGCAAATCTAACACTCAACTTAAAAAATATGCAAATCAAACATGCAAAGTCGAAAGTCACTGCTAAAATAGACTTATATGTATTTGTCCTTAACTACAAACGTTGACTCAAAACATAATGATATTTATAATATTTTAACCATTTCTATTAAAAATACTTAAAACAATAATTCAATATTTTTTTTTCTCCATAAATAAGGAGTTTAGAGTTAGTATTTATAACCAAATCCAAAAAAATTAAACCGTAACCAATCCAGAAAATCAAAACCAAACTAACTTACTCACAGTATAATTATTAGAATATCTGAAGTCCTATGTCTTTATGAACTTCTCTCGAATAATTCTATTGCGAGTAAATTAGTTCTTATCTTTGTCTCTTCGTCGTCATTAGTTAATGAGATCATGAAGAAAAGAATCAACTTATTCGCGATAAGATTTATCGAGATAAATTCATTAATAAAAGGAGAAAGAGAAAAAAAATCGAAGAGTAAAGTTTTTTGTTTTTGTTTTTTTTTGTAATTTACTTGTAATAAAAATGGTTAAAATATTATAAATGTCATGACGTTTTGAGTCAATGTTTGTAGTTAAGAACAAATACTTATAAGTCCATTTTAGTAGTGACTTTCAACTTTGCAGGTTTGACTTGCATATTTTTTAAGTTGAGGGTTAGATTTGCACAAAAAAAATAGTTCGCGTTTTTTTTGCATAAAATATTTTAAATTTTGTCACAAATATAGAGATGTCCTATATTGCAGGGTTATTTTGAGTTCAGAGGTTTGATTTGCACAACTTTAAATTGAAGGTTTAATTTGCAAAAAAAAATTTAGTTTGAGGGTTGTTTTGCACAAAATCCTTACTAAAAAAGAGCTCTCAACCCAAAAGGGCGATTAAAAAAGCGAACCCTTCCTTCATCAACCACCGTCGCCGTTCTCGGCAGCGGCATCCCTGCTTCTCCTCTGATGGTGAAAAAGCACAAGACCCCGTCAACCATTCCTCCACCCAACCCTCCCAAGCCGATTCCCCCAAAAATCTCAAGCCCTAAGTCTCTTCCTTCGATCCCGTCGATTCCAGTTTCAGTAACCGTCACAAATGAGCGCTCTTCTTTACCGTCGAACCCTCTCCCAGTCGACCCAAAGGACCCCGTCGCAGATGTATCCTCATCTACGGGTCCTGCGGATACTCAAATAGTGGATTCTGCCAAGCTATCTCCAGATTCGGAAGCTGGATCGCACACGCAGATTCTCGACTCTACCTCTTCGGCAACTGCAGAAGTGGATTCTCAGACATCGAAAGCAGCTTGGAGTGACTTGTTCAAAGGTCCCAAAGCAACAATGAAGAAAAAGGAACTCCGTTCCTTCTGGATTCAGGGGAGATTTGTGTTAAAATCCCAAATGAAGTCATTACGCGAAATCAGAGCAGATGGAAGGATTTCATCTTAGGCCAGTTTCATGGAAATCTTCCTTCTCGTGGAGCCCTACATGCCATTCTCAACGGAATTTGGAGCAACAAAGCCCGGGACATAACTGCTTCAAAGCTTGGTCCAAAATCAGTCCTTATTCGAATTCCTTCCTCAGCTACTCGAGAGAGAGTTTTGACTCAAGGTATTTGGCATATTGAAGGACAAACAATGTTTGTAGCTCGTTGGGAACCTGGTCTTAGTCCCTCTATGCCAGAAATGAAACGTGTACCTGTCTGGCTGGAATTTAGAGGAGTACCCCCTCATTTTTTCTCAGAAGAAGGTCTTGAGCACGTAGCTGGAGCTTTAGGACACCCGGTGTATTGTCACCCTTCTACTCTCAACATGACAAATATCGAGGTAGCAAAGGTCTTCACATTAATCAATCCCTTGACTCCTATTCCTGAAGTTATGAACGTCCAATTCGATTCTGGTGAAGTCCACAAGGTTGAAGTTGCTTGCCCGTGGCTCCCGCCAATCTGTGAACATTGCAAAGAAGTTGGACACAGTATTCGTCGCTGTCCTACTGCTCCTATCACCTGTGTGGACTGTAATTCATCGGCTTACCTTGCAGAATGTTTTCCTCGCTCTAAAAAGAAGAAATCAGCCTTAGCTTCAGCGGAAAAGGAACTCCAGACTCCTTTGCGTAAAAATCCGAAGCGCAGGAAGAAGGAAAAAGCAAAAGCATCAAAATCCACTGATAACATCGGTACCTCTTCTGCTGCAATTAAAAAGAAAGGAAAGCAAATCGTTGTGTCTTCTGATCAAGAGACAGAGGTTGAGAAAAATCACAAAAAGGAGGAAAAAAAAAAGAAGAGGAAATCCCAAAAACCGATTCAGTTAGCTCCACCGTCTTCATCTTCTGAGGATCCACCGTCCTCATCTTCTGAGGCTGAGTCCTCTAGCTCAAAAAACCCAGTTAGCTCTTCATCCGATGACCCTTCTGAGGAAGATGATAATCCAGTTGATGATTCTCGGTTTATTAAAGTGGTGTCAAAGAGACAATATCGACGTGAGAGTAGAGCTGCGGGATTCAATCCCAAATACAATCCCAATCGCTATTTATGTTAGTGGATTCCTTCGTCTGGAATGTTAGAGGTCTTAACAGTAAACTCAAGCGTAGTAATCTCAAGAAGTGGCTACGGCAGACCAAGCCGTTATTTGGAAGCGTTATAGAGACTAGAGTGAAAGCTCATAAGTCCCAACGGTATATTCTATCAACTTTTTCAGGGTGGAATTTTTCTTGTAATTATGAGTTTGCGGAATTAGGCAGAATTTGGGTGATGTGGGATCCTTCAGTCAGTCTGATAGTCCATTCCAAATCAAGCCAGATGATAACCTGCCTCATCGAGCTTCCTCAATCCACTACTAAGGTTATTATTTCCTACGTTTACGGCTTAAATAGTAAAGCGGGTAGATTCCAGCTATGGGATGAGTTGAGAGAGCTTTCAAGAGATTCTTCTTTCCTTGGAAAACCTTGGGCAGTTATGGGAGATTTCAACCAAATTCTTAATCCTGGAGAGAAATCAAATGGTGGTACTAGAATCTCAAGAGGGATCCAAGACTTCAGAGACTGTGTGGATTACACCGGTTTGTTTGACCTTTCTATAAGAGGAAATGATTTTACATGGTGGAACAACCAGGAAGCATCTCCTATTGCAAAAAAGCTTGACCGTATCCTAGTAAATAATCAGTGGCAACTTCAATTTCCATTGGCTCATGCTCACTTTGATGACCCCTACTTTTCAGACCATAGTCCTTGTTGCATCATCCTAGGTACTCAAGTTCGGGCTAAAAAACACTTCATGGTCTCAAATTTCCTGTTTCACCATCTGGACTTTCTGCCAAGAGTTGCTATTAAATGGAGTGAGATGTCTGATTTGGGATCTGCCATGTTCTCTCTTTCAAAGAAGCTAAAATTGCTTAAGAGAGAAATCAAAGATATAAATCGGGAGCACTATTCAGACTTGGAAAATAGAGTAAAGGAAGCACACTCTGTTCTCTCTATCTGCCAATCAAGTCTTCTTGCAAGTCCCTCCCAAACTTTGGCAACTATGGAGAAGGAAGCTCACAAAAAATGGTTGGAACTTGCTGAGGCAGAAGAGAGATTTCTTCAGCAAAGATCTAGAGTAAGATGGCTTGAGAGTGGGGACTCAAATACAGCTTTTTTCCATAGAATGGTGGCACAAAGGCGCTCTGGAAATCAAATTCATTACCTAACAACATCTAAAGGGAGTCGCCTGACTAATATGGATGATGTGAAAGCTCATTGTGTGGATTACTTTGAATCTCTATTTGGAGGCATTTCTTCTGGTCTAACACCACTTCAGCGTGATCAGATCACCTCTCTGACCACATTCCGTTGCTCTGCTGCTTCTAAAGAGCTTCTTCAGGCCACGATCACTGAGGCTGACATTAAACGTGAAGTTTTTGCATTGCCACCCAATAAGACGCCAGGACCAGATGGTTACAATGGGGAGTTTTTTAAGAAAACTTGGGATATCACTGGAGCTGACCTCACGAAGGCAGTGCTCGAGTTTTTCAGCTCCGGAAAACTCCTAAAACAGTGGAACTGTACGGCGATCACTCTTGTTCCGAAAAAGACAGGCGCGGATAAGCTGGCTGACTTCAGACCTATATCATTGTGTAATGTGGTATACAAGATCATCTCTAAAATTCTGGCTCGGAGGCTTCAAAAAGTCACCCCTCTTATGATTTCAAATTCACAGTCTGCTTTCGTTAAAGGAAGACTTATGGTGGAAAATGTTCTTTTAGCAACTGAAATGGTGCAAGGCTTTAACAGGCAAAACATTTCGAAAAGAGGGCTGTTGAAAGTTGACTTAAGGAAGGCTTTTGACTCTGTAAATTGGGAATTTGTCCAGCATATTCTTCAAGCTGCTGATTTTCCACCGGTTTTCACAAACTGGCTCATGCAATGCCTCACAACAACTACTTTTTCCATCAATGTCAATGGCGAGCTGTGCGGCTTTTTCAAAGGTTCTAGAGGTTTAAGGCAGGGAGATCCCCTCTCTCCTTCTCTCTTTGTTATGGCTATGGAAGTGTTTTCAAATCTCCTCAATTCTAGATTTGAAGAAGGCTTCATTGGCTTCCATCCCCTTGGTAGGAATCCGAAGGTAACTCACTTAGCCTTTGCTGATGATATAATTATCTTGTTTGATGGAAAAGACTCTTCTCTGCAAGGAATCGCTTCTTCTTTACAGAATTTCAGTGAGATATCAGGATTGACTATGAATAGAGACAAAACAGATCTGTTTATAGCAGGTTTGAACCCTGAGGAAGCTGAAGCTTTAAACATTTTTGGCTTCCGAAAGGGTTCTCTACCTATCCGTTATCTTGGTTTGCCTCTTCTTCACCGGAAGCTTCGGAAAGCTGATTACTCTCCTCTTACTGATAAGATCAAAGCCAAGTTCAATCACTGGACTGTAAAAGGTCTATCTTTTGCAGGGAGACTTCAAATGATTTCCTCTGTAATCTACAGTCTCGTCAACTTCTGGTTCAGTGCGTTCTCTCTCCCAAAAGGATGTCTGAAAGATATTGAGAAATTATGCAACAAGTTTCTATGGGCAGGAGACTTATCTAAGAATACTTCAGCAAAGGTCTCTTGGAAAGGAATTTGTCTCCCAAAATCAGAAGGAGGACTGGGTTTAAGGAACTTTGTGGTCTGGAACAGAGCCCTTAATCTAAAGTTGGTATGGCTGCTTTTCACTTCTACTGATTCTCTCTGGGTGGCTTGGACGCGAGAGCACAGGATGAAAAGAAAATTCTTTTGGTCTGCTCAGCCAAAAAATACATATTCATGGTTATGGAATTCTCTGCTATCTCTAAAGAGTTTGGCGAGCTCATTGTTGAGTTGCCAGATTGGAAATGGTAATAGGACTAGCTTCTGGTACGATCGATGGTCCGACAATGACTCTCTTATTACTTTTGTTGGAGAAAATGGCCCCCGTTTAATGGGGATCCCAATTCAAGCAACAGTGGCTGAAGCTCTCCTCTCTCATGATTGGGAAGCTCCTAATCGGTCCAGGAACCACAATATAAGGACTCTGAGGAACACTCTGAGATCGTTGCCAACCTTAAATGCTTCAAGAGGTGAAGACACTTTTCTGTGGGGACCGGATAACCAGAAATCGGTTGAGTTTTCCACAAAGAAAACATGGGAATTTCTGAGACCAAGAGAAACTATTAAACCATGGGCTAAGGCTGTTTGGTTTAAGAACAGGGTTCCGAAACATGCTTTTAACTTCTGGGCTGCAAATCTTGATAGGCTCCCGGTTAAAACAAGATTGGCTAGTTGGGGTCTCAACATCTCAACAACTTGTTTACTCTGTTCTGCTTGTGACGAAAATAGGGACCACCTGTTTCTGCATTGCGGGTACTCGTCTCAAGTTTGGGGCCTGGTGCTGCGTCGCTTCGGTACTCCAAATCTCACTTTCAATTCTTGGAACAATGTAATACATTGGCTACTCAACGGCAACGGCAGCGGTAGTGGACAAGCAAAACTCGTAAAAAAGTTAGCTTGTCAGGCAACTGTTTACTGTATTTGGAGAGAAAGAAACTGCAGACTGCATAGTGACATCTCCATCTCTTCAACTACTCTGTTTCATCAGATTGATAGGATCATCCGAGACACGCTGTTAGCAAGAAGATTAAGGAAAGGATGTACTCTTCTCCTCTCTGCTTGGTTCACTCATAGCTAAGTCTACTTAGTCTTAAAGTATTCTCGATTGTACTTCTCCCTGGTTTTTCCATTTTTTTTTTGCCATAGAAGTCGCTTGCTTTAAAGCTCATGTAATTGAATCGTTGCTTTTGGTAATATAATTTACAGTTTAAAAAAAAAAAAAAAAAAAAATCCTTACTAAAACTAAAAGACAAATTGTTTGGTGACTTCTGGTCTCTACTCTCAAATTTTAAATCTTTATAATATTAATTGAGAAGTATATTCTAATGTTTGGATATAAGGATAAGAGAAAAAAACTATTTGGATACAAGAATAAGAGCTAAAACTGTTTGGATACAAGAATAATAACTTAAAACAAACCGATGGTTCAGTCAAACCAGAAATTGAATCTGTTAATTGATTGGGTAAAAAAAATGAAAATATATTTAAAAGCCCAAACAATTCCGAAAAATGTAAAAAAAATATATTTGTAATATCAAAAATAATATCAATGATTGAGTGTTTAAATTTTTAATCCGTAAATATATCTTTTTTTCACGTCTGCTTAATTTTAATTATTCGTTTTCGGGTATAATGTGTTTTTTCTGAACATGCTCATTAACTATTATTATTGTGTTTTTTTGTTTTACGGATTTAATAATTTACTTTCACAGGTTTAATAAATTTCACGGGTTTAATGGGTTCAACAAGTTATTGATGTTATACGGATTGCATAATTTTCTTCAACGGGTTAAAAATATTTATTTCACTGAATAATTTTTGACAAATGTTGGATAAATTATTGCGGATTGAATATTTTTTTGCACGAGTTAAATAATTTTTTTGCGGATTCAATAATATCCTTTTACGGGTTGTATAATTTTATTTTACGGGTTAAATAAGTTATAAGAATTGAATAATTTAATTTTACGGGTTAAATATGTTTGTTTCACTGAATGATTTTTTGACATATGTTCAATAATATTTTACGGATTGAATAATTATCCTACGGGTTGAATAATTTTTTTTTGCGGATTCAATAATATCATTTTACAGGTTGAACAATTTTATTTTATAGGTTGATTAAGTTCTACGAATGGAATAGTTTTCTTTTATGGGTGAATATGTTTATTTCACTGAATGATTTTTTTGACACATGTTGGATACTTTTTTATGGATTGCATAATTTTTTTCTACAGGTTAAATTTTTTTTTTGCGAGTTCAATAATATCATTTTACGGGTTCAATAATATATTTGTAAGGTTGAATAATTTTATTTTACGGGTTAAATAAATTATATAGATTGAATAGTTTTTTTCGCGTTAAATATGTTTATTTCACTATTATTTGTTAAAATCTATTATTTGTCAATAATTTTTAGTATTCTCGATGAAAACACAACGCATCACTGCGCAGATGCGCGGGTCCCCTACTAGTGTTATTGACATTTCGGGAAACTCTTGGAAATAGACTAATAAAAGAAGGAGAAATTTCATAAATACATCTTTGTGGGTGTCAATTTTTAAAACTACACCTCTAGGCTGTCTATTTTCAAAAATACACTTTTTCATTGAGTAAAAGAACTCTGAACCCTAAAATATAAACTTCAAACCCTAAAATCAAACTTTGAACCCTTAAATCTAAACCCTAAACCCCATAATCTAAACCCTAATTAAAGACTAGTGAATCCTTGAGAGGTATATTTCTCAAAATTTCTCATAAAAAATGAGACTGATGAAATGTTTCAGTATATGAAAAATCGCAGGATGCTTTTATAAAATAATAAAATGATTTTTTTAAAAAAAATTTGATTTGAACCCAGTTAAGAAAATGCATGGATTCGCCACTGCCCATACTAACATATACGCCATTCTCACCTTCTTTTTCTTGGCGTCGTCTATTGCCAAATTACAGAGACACTCAGAAACGACGGCGTATATATTCGGTTTATATACGTGGTTTTCCTGAGAACGGATGACTGGTTCGATTACGATGTAAACCGACTCAAATTTAAAATACAGTATAACCGTAAGGAGAAACGCGTGTTGTCAAACGCGACTTTTTTTTTTATGTTATTTCAAGAATCGTCTCGATCTCGATCGTAATCGACTCAATTTTCTCCCAAATTTTTATTTCTGCAGCTCTTCACAAATTATATTTTCTCCCAACAATTCTATTTTTCTCTCCCACAAACATTGATCAACTCTTCAAAGATTTGACGAAACGGCAAATCCTGTTTAGATAAGTAAGTGTTTCAAGGATTTCAATTTCTGTAAATCGTGAATATGCTTAAAGATCTCTAACTTTCGTGAAATCTCCGATCGGCAGTTTTAGGGGTTTCCAGTTTTCTTTTGAAGCTTGATTCCGCCTGAAACCAACCCGATTGGTTGGGTTTCTCGCTCGTGATTGGGGTTTTTAAGTTTCGTGTAATCTCTTGTACTCATCGCGATTTTGTTCTAGGGTTTCCTTTTTCCGCGTCAAGCCGTTGCCGAGGTAAATTCTCTGTTTATGCTTGGATTTCCAGGTTTGTCTTTAATTCTGCTAATGCAATGGAATCGTCTGGTCTTTTTACCAAACCCTGTTAATTTTAACTTTTGCAGTGATCTTGGTTATGTTTATGTGTTGAATTTGACTATTGTTTTGCTATTTTTCTCCTCGCAAACTAAGAAGATGCATGAGATTTCGCTTCACAATAACCAGAAAAAAAAAGAGGCTAAGCGATGAAAACAAGAGTCTTGATGAAGACAAGAAAACAATATTCTTCTGTAATTAGTATTATGCATAAGAAACCATATATTGCTATGTAATCAAAGCAATGATGAGTTGATGACAAGCTAAGCGGAATTTTTTTTATTGCGGTACATATTTCTAATGCCTTAATGTTACTCTTGCATTTTACCATTACGCAGGATTTTATAACAAAATGTTCATGAAGAATCTTTGCCATTTCACCATTTTGTTAAAGGGGTTCCAATTTTCCAATCGACTTTAACTTTTGCAGTGATCTTGGTTCTGGTTTTGTTATGAAGCTTGACTCTTTAAGGTAAATTCTATTTCTGTGCTAGAACATTTTTGTTTATAAGCCTGATTCCGGATTTGTTTTGAGATTTTTTTTTATCTAGTAAACACATTTGATAAGTAAATTCTCTTTCTGGGCTAGAACCTTTTTGTTTATAAGCCTGATTCCGGATTTTTTTTGAGATTTTTTTATCTATTAAACACATTTGATGTCTTGGGATTTTGAAATTTTGAAACCAGGATTCCTTTAAACTGATTTTGTTTTTGATTCAACAAAGATGTTCCTCTTTTAAGAAAACTTCAAAGCCTTTTATTTTTTTCGGTTTTGGTTTTTCATTTCAAACCCAAAAAAGATCATAGGCAGGGCACTAATCTAATAGTGTTCTGTCAGATTCTTATTTGGGAACATTGTCCCGTTGCTGCCCCTAGAAGAAACTTATAATATCACCTTAGCAGGATGGTTAAGTTGGACCGATAATATGGGTTGGTAGTGCATGTCTAAGGAAGGGGATGGAAAATAAGACCGCACGGCTTAATAGTCTTAAAGACAAAAGACTTTACTACCCACGGCTTGAGAAAATCTGTTTTCAATTATGACCAACAACTTAAAAAAGTCTTAAGACAAAGACTACTAATTGAAACAGATTTCTTACTTGACCATCCAAGGCTTACAAAAGTCTTTATACAAAGACAATGATCCGTGAAAAAGACTTGCTGGATGGAAAAAGTAACGACCAGCCGCTAAGAACAAGTCATAGACAGGTCCGTTAAAAGACTTGCTGAATGGGAAAAAGAATGACCAGCGGCTAAGAACAAGTCATAGACAGGTCCGTTAAAAGACTTGCTGGATGGGAAAAAGAATGACTAAACGGCTAAGAACAAGTCATAGACAGGTCCGTTAAAAGACTTACGTGATGGGAAAAAAATGACCAACAAAAAATGACCAGCGGCTAAGAACAAGTCATAGACAGGTCCGTTAAAAGACTTGCTTGATGGGGAAAAAAATGACCAAACAATTTAAAGAAGTCTTTAAGACAAAGGCATAAATCGAGAACTGTTATGGCATAAGCAAGTCATTGGACAAATAAAATGGGTCCATTGAAAGACTTGTTGGATGGAAAAAGTAACGACCAGCGGCTTAGACACATAGTCTTTGTGTTCAAGACGTATGTGGTACAGTAAAGAATCAAATTGTGATTATCTGGGCATGGAAAGTAACAAGGTAAGTATGAGTCATTTACGTGAAAAAAAAGACTAACCAATTCTGTTTTTCTCAGGTATATGCTTCAGAAGGTGTTCAAACTCTTAGAGATTCTGAGGAGATTTCAAGTATTGCAGACTTCTATGACAGGTATGTACTTTTGAAACCTCTTTCTAATTAGTTGAGTCTCATATAGATAAATATTTGGAAGGTATGCGACTTATGCAGTTTATGGTTGTAATTTTCTTGACTCTCAAACTATATGTTTTTTTTTATCCAATAAATACTTTGGTGATCATTCTAAACAGAGGAAATGACATTTATCTAATCTTAAAACTAATCCTGGTTTTTGTATGAGCATTATGCATCACGTCCTTGCTATTTTGCATTCTGCATTCTAAATTTTGCATATGTCCTCACAATTCTCCATTATGCATCATGTCATTCTAAACTTCGCAAATGTCATTCATGTAATCTTATAATTAATTTTGGCTCTTGTATGAGCACTCTTCATTAATTTTGGTTGTTTCAAGAGCATTTTGCATTATTCATCATGTCCTTACATTTATGCTCTGTACATTCTAAATTTTCCATGTCCTCACAATTGTCCATTAAGCATCATGTCATTCCCGTAATCATATAATTGATTTTTTGGTTGTTGTATGAGTATTTTGCATTAATTTTGGTTTGTCTGAGATTCTGCATTTTGCATATGTCCTCACAACTCTGTATTATGCATCATGTCTTTGCAATCTTATAGTTAACTTTATGTCTGAGCAATTACGTTTTTGGTTGTTGTATGAGCATTTTGCATTAATTTTGGTTTGTCTGAGATTCTGCGTTTTGCATATGTCCTCACAACTCTGTATTATGGATCATGTCTTTGCAATCTTATAGTTAAATTTATGTCTGAGCAATTACGTTTTTGGTTGTTGTATGAGCATTTTCATTAATTTTGGTTTGTCTGAGAATCTGCATTTTGCATATGTCCTCACAACTCTGTATTATGCATCATGTCTTTGCAATCTTATAGTTAAATTTATGTCTGAGCAATTATGGTATTCTGCATCATGATTGATGTACTTATTCATTGTATTAGATTCTATAAGTAGTACCTATTGACTTGAGTTTTCAATATATAGTGATCGAAAGTATATTCTATCATTGGTCTCTTAGTCGTACCGAAATGATGAATCTTAGAAATCTATTGAATCATAGGTGTGTTCATTTATAATGTGCAATAAATCTTTCTTGATTTTTCTACGATGCTTTTGTTTTAATAATACTTCTATGATTGATATCAATAATCAAGAACTTAGCAATATTTGTCATCTGCCTTTGAAGGCATACGGCATTTTCTTCTGAAAACTTCAGAAAATTGGTTTCAGAAATCAAACTACCAAGTTCTCTCTTTTAGTCTTTTGTCAATCATTTCGTTACAAGTGCTAAACTTTTCCACAGAAATCAAATAATTAAACTTATCAATCAGTTTAAAGCTTTTTAGCATACAAAATTGTTAGCACTATCCAATGACACTGTTGGTTTGTGATCAAATAGTGGGCAACTCATAACGAAGCTTTTACTACATCCTAAGCTTCTCTTTAGGTATGCTAAATTTATTCTTTGTCTAATATTCTGTTTCAATTTTAGGTATCATAGTTTGCTATAGTAGTTGTTAAAGTTGGAAGTTCTTGGAGCTTAGTAGAAAGGTTTATTATTGTGTAGAAATGCTAGCTTTGTTTACTATAAAGGCTATGTTTCTAAGAAGCGATATAAATGACTGGTACACTTAGGGTTATTTTTCAGTAAGTATTGTGCATTACAGTTGTCGTGTAAAATCAGCTCTATATATCTTGCATATGGTCTTGTCTATTATTTACTCCTTGAGAAACATTTCAATAAGACAATTTGAGTTTAGTTTTATTGATAAAAATGTTTTCTGTTTCATTTTAATTTTGTTTTTGACATAGTTCTTGCATTTTGGTTTGTTTCCCAAACCACTATTGGCCATTCATTGTTAAAGTTCAAATGTGATCTTGGTTTTTCTGGTATGGTCGGATGATATACCATCTTGACTTTTGTTTTTTTTTTGTTTTTTTAAAAAAATTTGAATAGTTAGTGAATGTGGTAAATTAATTAATTTTTTTTTTCTAGTAAATATGTTAAGCCTCAACTCTAGCTACCCAATTAAGGCTTCATCTATGTTTATGATTGGTGCGTATGTGTATAGATAATACATGTTTTTCAAAGATTTTTTGTATATATTTGGATTATCTATAGTTATTGAAGCCTCTTGTAGTGCTTGTTTTGTTCCAATATAAATAATGAATGTTTCAAAGGTTAAGTTAGTTGTTCAATGTATTGGTTGCTGCGTGATCTTTGCTTTGAATTTATGGGCTACTCTAGTAGTGGCTAGAGCATGGTCTATTATGCTTTCAAGCTATTATACTCTATTTTGATTCAGATGGACTCTTTGAAAGTTTGAATGTTCTATCATTTGATCACCACAATTTGAATTTAGTGGTTGCGGTATGGTTTTTTGTTTGTTTTAACTCCGATTTGATATATATTACTGGTTGGTGAATATGTCGTATGTCTTTAACTCGCATGATTGGGTCTGTTTGTTTATTTAATTTTATTGGTTCTGCATGATCTATGTATGCTTGTATTCAACCGATATGACTTGATTGCTTTAATGTTAAGTGATGTGAATCCATAAAGGTGATGAAGGATTCTCTATTATTTATGTACTTGTGTTGAAGTCTTTCTACGTTTGGGAGATGTAGAACAAACTCTCTAATAACTTAATTACGTCAATCACTTAGATTTGTCAATGTCTCTTCTGGTAGATATGTAAAAGCAAAAGGAAGCGCGCACACAAAATCAAAATTTAACATAAAAATACGAGAGGAAATTGAACCCGCATGGCTTAAGAGCCAAAAAAAAATTAGTCTCATGATACGAATATGTCTACTTGACTCTTATTCTTTTGTCGATACTAGGCCTGGGACTTCGGATTCGGATCTATCAGGTATATGAAATCTATATTCATATAGGTTCCTAAGGAGTTCCGGTATCGGGTCAGTATTTTCGGTTTTGGGTCAGTTCGGGTATTTATTAGCCAAAAACCTAAAAATATTTCCAAAAACCTAAAAAAATATATCCGAAAACCCAAAAATATATTTAAAACCTCGGAAAATATTCACAAAAACCCCAAAAATATCTTGAAATCTGAAAAATTAAATTAAAAAATTATAAAATTGTAATATATCCGAAACTCATAGAAATATTTAAAAACAAAAAGAAAAATTACTTATAATTCGTGTCATTAGGTAACCCGATCGGGTATCGGTTCGGATATTACCCAATACCCACAGATGTAAATATTTCACTTATCGGATAAATTGCCTTATATCAGTTTGGTTCGATTTCAGGTATTTCGATTCGGTTCGGTTTCGAAAAAAAGTCCCAGGCCTAGTTGATACTCTCCACGTTAAGGAACTTGGAGCCTCGTTAAGTCGATGTAATTCTTCTTTTCAATCAACAATCTTTTCCCAAGTCGACTCCTTTTTCTATAACAAGAAGCTCAGTTTAGGAATGAAAAGCTATGATTGGCGCTGCGTAAGAACCTGATTCGTAGCTCGATCGAAGATTCTTTCGAATTTTCGAGACCTACTCTTGCTCAATCAAGTGAATTGATTAATAAACTTCAAAACTGATCCTAAAAAGAAGAATTACATCGACTTATATAAGAAAGCATCGAGGTCGGTCACAGACGACTTTCCTTCTTAACAAAAAGAAATACGATAGCTAAAAGGAAATATGCTAAAACAGAGTAAAGGAAAAGAAGCAAACTAAACTCAAGACCAAAACCGATATTAACCGGTTACTTGTGAAGAGAGGCATTAACATCAGGACTCCCGGGTTTAGAAAGATTCGTCCCTGAATCTGGAGTAGTGATTGGTGAATGATAATGAGACAAATACTTGACATTGAAGACATCAGAAGTACAAACATCAGTAGGAAGGCGAAGGCGATAAGCATTATCGTTGACACACTCCTAAACTTTAAGAGGACCAATTTTTTTTTGCTTTTTATGCATAAGCAGGCATGCGATCTCGGGTTAAGACAGCCCAAACGAAGTCTCCACTTCGAACACTAAACGTCGACGATGAGTATGAGCAGCAGGTTTATACTCAAGCGGTGGAAATGGCAAGATTCTCCTTGACTTTTTCATGAGTGTCGAGGACATTTTCCATGAAAGTTGCAGCGTCACCAGGGAGTCGAGTGCGATCAGGAAGTGTAGACAAATCAACTGGACCGCGAGGAACAAATCCGTAAATTACTTGAAAAGGACTATAACCTGAGTTGCGATTGACAGCATGATTATGTGCAAACCCTGCTTGTGGAAGCTTAGAACGATTAGTAACCTCTGTTTGACCATCGGTTTGAGGATGATAGGCGGAACTCATGTCGAGACTAGTGTCACGAAGCTTCCATAATGAATGCCAAAAGTGGCCCAAGGAACGTGAATCACGATCGGAGACAATTGAAGTAGGCAGTCCATGTAAGCGATAAATTTCCTGGAAAAACAGAGTCGCCAGTTGAACCGCATATGTGATCCGTTTGCAGGGAATAAGATGCACCATTTTGGAGAACTGATCAACCAGTACAAAGATGGAGTCAAAGCCCTTTTGAGTACGCGGAAGACCCATCACAAAATCCCTGCTAATATCCGTCCAAGGTTGAGTGGGAATAGGAAGAGGAAGATACAATCCAGCATTTGTTGCTTGTCCTTTAGATTTTTGACAAACAACACAACGTTCGACCAATTGTTCCACGTCACGGCTTAAAGACGGCCAGAAATAAGAAGAGGATACCAGGTGTGTAAAGTTCTATCACGTCCAACATGACCCTCGTTATGAAGCACGGAGATTAGTTTCAAACGAAGGCTGCAGTCCGGAATGCAAAGTCGCGTTTCGCGAAATAAAAACCCATCATGACGACTGTAGAGCTGTGACAAAGACGATTATGTGGCTGACCAAATCGGACCAAAAAAAGAATCTGAAGCGTAAAGGTCAGCAAATGAACTAAATTTCAGAACCGACACATGTAACACCACCAATAATGTGTGACGTCTGCTCAAGGCGTCCGCTACGCGATTACGAACTCCTGAAGTATGTTTTATCACAAAGATGAATTGTTGGAGATAAGCAATCCAAGAGGCATGACGAGCTGAAACCTTATCTTGATTGCCAATGTGTTTGAGCGCATCATGGTCAGTGTATAAGACAAACTCTTTGTGAAATAAATAGTGGCGCCAATGTTTAACAGCTTGAATGATCGCATATACTATAGCGAAGACGCGCACCAGCAAGTTTTTCACTGTACGGCACCAACACCTAGCTTTGACGCATCACAGTGCAATTCAAATACCAAAGTAAAGTCGGGAAGAGCGAGAATTGGGGCAGAACTCAGCTTGTCCTTGACTAAATCAAATGTTGTAGAGGCTGCCAGCGTCCAAACAAATGTGCCATCACGAATGCAATCTGTAATTGGAGCCATAAGGCTGCTGAATTGCGGGACAAAACGCCGGTAGAAAGAGGCTAGACCATGGAAACTACGAGTCTCAGTAGGTGATTTAGGAACCGGCCAAGAGCGAATGGCCTCAACTTTGCTGGGATCAACAGATAAGCCTTTAGAAGAGACGATATAACCCAAAAATTGTACCGCAGGTGAACTAAACTCACATTTCTTCAAAGTTGCAAAAATCTGTTCACGTCTTAAGACTTCAAGAACCTCCCGCAAGTGAACTAAATGAGCTTCAATCGTTAAACTGAAGATCAAAATATCATCAAAGTAGACAACCACAGATTTACCAATGAAGGGACGCAAGGCTTGATTCATGACTCGCATAAACGTTACTTGGTGCATTGGATAATCCGAACGGCATGACCAACCACTCAAAAAGTCATTCAAAAGCCGTCATCCATTCATCTCCTGGACGAATCCGTATTTGATGGTTACCACTCTTCAAATCAAGTTTCGAGAAGATGGTAGCTGCACCAATCTGATCTAATAAATCATCTAACCGAGGAATGGGAAATCGATAACGCACCGTGAATTTGTTAATAGCACGACTATCAACACACATGTGCCACATCCCATCCTTCTTTGGAATAAGTAAAGCTGGTACAGCACAAGGACTCAAACTTTCCTTTAGAAAGCCTTTAGCAACTAATTCTTCTACTTGACGCCTTAATTCTTCATGCTCACTAGGGCTCGTGCGATAATGTGGACTACGACGAAGTAAAGCATCGGGTACCAAAAACCATTCGATGCTGAATATCTCGCAATGGAGGCAAACCACTCAGAAGATCCTCGGGAAAGACATCCGAGAATTCTTTAATTAAGCCAGCGAAGAGAACAACCACTAACCCTTCTTCACACATTTCTTCTTCAAACGGTGCTCGCTGTAACAATAAAATGGGAGACGGTGCAAGAGATGGTGCAATTGGAGGGGAGGGTTTTAGTGTGAAGCTGTAGTTATTAAAGGAGAAGGTGTATGTGTTAAAAAAAAACCCATCATGTTGAACGTTGCGATGAACTGTCATGGGCGTCCAAGGAGAAGGTGACAAGCATCTGTTGGAGCTACATCACAATAGAGTTGATCTTTGTAAGCATCACCGATAGAAAAATTGAGCAAGGCTCGACGAGTAACACGCAGTTCACTCCCTTGTTGTAATCCCGATAACTGGTAAGGATATGGGTGAACTTCATCTTTCAACTCCAGCTTTTTAACTGCTTCCTCTGCAATGACATTTGCTCAACTACCCGAATCAATGATGAACTTACAGACCTTGCCATTAATTGTGCAACGAGATTGAAAGAGGGCGTTTCTCTGTGACAATTCAGGATGTTTGCGAGGGGCCAAACAAGTGCGACGTAACATTAAGAGGTGGCCCGTATCTCCTTCCAGCTCAAAAGGTTCCTCTGAAATTTCTTCATCCATCTCATCTATAATCTCCACATCACGTCCAGAGGTATCAAGCAAGAGACCACATTTGTTACTGGAAGGACAGACAGATTGTCTATGTCCTATTTCACCACAACTGAAACATCTTAAGGTGTCTGGACGACGCAGAATATCTGCAGGGACAAGTGCTGTTTCAGGTTTTAGAGCAGGCGCTTCTGGTATTAGTGAAGGAGAAAGAGAGCCTGTAACAGTGCAAGGAGTGCGTGCAGAGCTCCAGGAAGAGTAATTGACTCTGGTTTGAGTCTCGACAGTGAGGGCTTGTTGATGAGCTTCTGCGACAGACAAAGGGTTGAATAAATTCAATGTGTGTTGTATGTTCTGTCGTAAGCCACCTACGAAGCGAGCAACCAACTGTTGGTCAGAGTCTTACAAATCTATGCGAGTAGTAAGGAGAAAAAATTCAGTGGCATATTCTTCAACAGAGCGAGAGCCTTGTTTCAGATTTTGCAATTTCTGGAACATGAGATGCTCATAATTATATGGTAAGAACGTTTTTTGCATCTTGGATTTGAGCTTCTCCCATGATATGATTTTCTGTTTTCCACGAGAAGCTTTGAGTTGGTTCCACCAAGCAGATGAACGCATAGTAAGAACCGGGACACAACAATCAAGTGGTACACGCTTAAACTCAAGGACTTCTTCAACAGTTACAATCCAGTCAAGTAGTTCTTCGGGTGATTGTCCTCCATGAAACTCTGGAATTTCGAATTTAAATCCACTCTCCCATCTGAACGTGTGGATTTTGTAGTGTAGCAAACGGATTGTCGTCGTCAGATGCGTGAGATTCTTCATCAAACGTAGCAACATGCTCGACTACGGTAGGTCGTTGTGCGGCGAGTGTTTGGAAAGCTGTAGTCATCAGACGCATCTGTTCTTGAAGATCAGTGAGGACTTGGCGAGTTAGCTCCTCCGAAGTTGGAGTAGTGATCTTCTTTGCGCGAGGCATCAAAAAAAAATTCGGGACAAAGGAGCGTAGCAAACCTCTGATACCAACCTGGCGCAGCGTAAGAACAGGATTCGTAGCTCGATCAAGGATTCTTTCGAATTCTCGAGACCTACTCTTGCTCAATCAAGTGAATTCAAAGAACTCTCTTGAGACCAAGCTTCTTGTAGTGATGAATTGAATCAAATTAAGACAAGTAATAGAGCAAAAACTCTTTGATTAATAAACTTCAAAACTGATTCTAAAAAGAAGAATTACATCGACTTAAATAAGAAAGCATCAAGGTCGGTCCCATACGATTTTCCTTCTTAACAATAAGAAATACAATAGCTAAAAGGAAATATGCTAAAACAGAGTAAAGGAAAAGAAGCAAACTAAACTCAAGACCAAAAGCGATATTAACCGGTTGCTTGTGAAGAAAGGCATTAAGATGCTACATCAACGATGCTACCGTCGTTTCAACCAGTGAGAAGAGGTCCATGGAAGTAAACCAAAGCTTGAGCCGCAAGCAACGCCCTTTCGGACCAGCACCTGAAGCTGGCGCCTTAGAGTCTTAGACCAACTCGGCCATTTTGACTTCTTGTTTATTAATCCAAATCTATGTTAAAGAATTCGTCATACATAGACCACCTTAATGGGCTTAATTTACATTTGCTGATCGAAACCAGATTTGTAGATTCTGAACTTTATCGTCTTTTATGTATTGAAAATTTGAAATAATACTAAGCATTTAACTATGTCCCCACGCACTAACGGTCGAGTTTGACGCTGGACGATTACTAAACCTAAAAGACAAATTGTTTGGTGACTTCTGGTCTCTACTCTCAATTTTTAAATGTTTATTAACATTTCGGGAAATTCTTGGATATCTTATTTTATCGTATCGGATTCTCGATATTATTTTATTATTTTAAAAAATAATTATATTTTATTTAATATTTTTTGTTTATTTCGAAAACCAAAGAAAAAAATAACTATTTGAGAAGGTGTTAAAAAAAAGACAACCTATATTTGCCATATTCTAAGGGAAAAAAATTCCATATTATAACAGAAAACAAAAAAATATTTTTGCATGACTCATATTTTAATAAAAAATATATTTTTCATATTCTAACGGAAAAAGAGAAAATAATATAAAAATATTTAAATACACAATTTAAGTTTTTGTGCATCTTCTATTATTCATATGTTTCTTATCAGGTTCTCAATATTATTTTACTTATTTAAAAGAATAATTACATTTTATTTAATATTTTTATGTAATTAATTTCAAAAATTTTAAAAGATATCACGCGTATGTGCGGGATTTTATCTAGCCTTATTATATAAAGCTGGATGCGCGCGACGTGGTTGCAATAAAAGGAAAAAATAATTAATTAAAAATATGTTTTAAAAAAAGATTATTCGTATTTTATCGGAAAAAGTTCAATATTCTAACATAAAAAAAGAAAGTTTTTTTTTTTGCATATCATAGTGGCATATTTTAACTGAAAATGGTTTAATATTCTCTATTCTAACGGAAAAAATAAAAAAATATTTTTGCATGCCATATTCTAATTGAAAATGTTATATATTCTAACGAAAAAAAGAAAAATACATATTTACCATATTATATGTCTTACAAAACCCTGTATAATAAGTTATAAATTTCAAATAATAATAATGTGAGATTATTTGACTCTAAATTGAAATTATCGAAATATATATCTTATTATAATATGCATATTACGAAATAATTACATGACTATTACTTTTTATTGTACGGTGGAACTGAAGTATTTTATGTTATTTAGTGATTTTTTTATCGGGTTTTCAATATTATACTTACTTTTAAGAGTAATCATCTTTTGTTTATAATTTTCTTAAATTGTTTCAAAAATCTTAAAATAAATGCTGCATATACGCGAGGTCTTATCTAGTCTTATTATATAAAGTTGGATGCGCGCGACGAGAACTTGACACCTATGATTTTTATAACTCATCAGATCGCGACATGTGTCATTATTAGTTTTGAACGTATAAAAATCGTGACATGTGTCACTAAATAAAAAGATAAAATTTGCTAATTAAAAAAATGACAATAAAAATAGATAAAAAGGCAAATAAAAGATTAATCTTTATGGAAAAGGAAAATAAAAGTAAAAAGAAGAAAAATAAAAAATCATAAGAAAGAACAATGAACATTAGAAAAAAAGGAAAACAGAAAAAATTAAAACTTCATTTTTATCTGAAATATTTTGCTTGAAAATAAAAATCAGAAGAAAATGTGATAGAGGATAAAAATATCAATCTGATTATGACAAGCGTTGTGATTAAGATGAATCGAGAAACAATTTTTTCTCAACATGTTATCCAACTAAGTTTTATTTGAATCATGACTTTGATTTAGTTATTAAATTTAGGATAATGTACATATTTAGAAAATGATTTCTAATGGTGCAGTTTTCTAATTTTACTTATTTTTAAAAGTGATAATGTTTTATTTTTATGTTTCTTTATTTTTTTCAAAATAGATAAAAATGCAAATAAAAGATTAATCTTTATGGAAAAGGAAAATAAAAGTAAAAAGAAAAAAAAAATCATAAGAAAGAACAATGAACATCAGAAAAAAAGGAAAACAAACAATTAAAAAGTTAATTCTTATCGGAAAAAATTTGCTTGAAAATAAAATTCAGAAGAAAGTGTGGTAGAGGATAAAAATATCAATCTGATTATGACAAACTAGCGTTGTTGTGATTAAATTGAATTGAGAAGCAATTTTTTCTCAACATGTTCTCCAACTAAGTTTTATTTGAATCATGACTTTGCTTCAGTTATTGAATTCAGGATAATGTACGTATTAAAAAAAATGATTTCTAATGGTGCAGTTTTGTAATTTTATTTATTTTTAAAATTGATAAGGTTTTATTTTTATGTTTCTATATTTTTTTTCTACAAAACGTAAAACACTAAATTATAAATCTCGCGTATACGCCGGACCTAATCTAGTTATTAAATAAAGATGAATGCATACAACGTGATTATGACACGTAGGATTTTTATAACTCACAGGATCACGACATGTGTTTTTTTTTTTTTTGACGGACGTGTTTTTAAAAATTCTAAAAGTATTAATATCTTTACATGTGCCATGGAATAAGAAAAAAAAAAAGCAACTAAAAATCAGAAAAACAGAAAACAAATAATTAAAAGAAAAAATATTATAGCCAATAGGAAAAGGAAAAAAAAAAACATATTCCCATTACGAAAAAAAAATTAAAATCCGAAAAAAGGAAAAAAAAATATGTTACATCTATTAGAAAAAGGAAAAAAAAAAAACTATTCCCATTATGAAAATGTTAAAAAAAACCAATATATATAATAAGCTATAGTTTTCATCATTTAATTGTGTACTTATATATTTTGTTTAAATTTCTCTCTCATTATGAATTAAAAAATGAAAGAGTAATACCACTCAATGCCAACAGAAACTATGAAAATTAACTGACACAATTCGGCACTGTTTGACCCCACATGTCTCACATTGAAATTCTACAATTACCCTTGCGAAATATGTGCGAGAAAAACTGACACTTTTTATATTTTTAATTTTTAATAAGAAACAAAACTGCTATAAACGGTTTCCGGTTACATATCTTCTTATCTTCTGATAGAATCATTTTGCATTCCACATTTCCTCTTTACAGAGAAAAACAAAAAGAACTGTTTCTCTCTCGCGACATCTACTGCGATCGTCACAACTCCTCCTTTCTTTGCGTTTTCTCTGGCCGACGTCGACTCCGGCATCGGATGTACTCTTCTTTTCTCTTGTTTGCTTTGTACATAGTTTTTTATCTTTCTAATCAAACCGGCACGATGCGTTTGCTGTTTCCCTTTCAATTCCTCATTTTATTTTTCTCTTCTCGTGAGAGTCTCCTTCCATTCTTAATCCGGCAGTGGCCCCTGATTATTTGTGTGGCTTCTTTCCGCCTTAAATTTCACTGGGTGGTTTTTTTTCATCACTAAAACCTTTTGATTTTAACACTGAAAATTCCATGACTTTGATTTGGATATATCCAAATTGAGAAAGAGAAACCAAACATGGATATGGGATCCAGGAGTAATTCATTTCGGTTTTGAAGATCTTGCGAAGGAATTAAGTCTGAATCTCATGTGAAGGAGTGGGTTCTTTCATGTGAAGGAGGTTGATGAAGCTTGTGAGGTAGATATTTTAATTCCTATTTTTATATTATAATTTATGTTACAGATATGATACACGCATACGATTTTGCTATTGAACTGTTAAATAAATTCTCAATAATAACACTATTAACATATTACATAAATTGTCTATGTAATATAATCAATATCACGCTACATACATTGAATAAATACAGTATAAATCAATGTTTATGCGTTCACATCTAAAACAACTGTATTCTCTAGATAATATTGATATTATATTGCTAACTGTTTTTGATGGTAAAATATTTGTTACATTGCTAAATCAATGTTTATGCGTTCACTTCTAAAACAACTGTATTCTCTAGATAATCTTGATATTACTTTGCTAACTGTTTTTCATAAAAGGTTTGTTAGATTGCTAAATCAATGTTTATGCGTTCACATCTAAAACAACTGTATTCTCTAGAAAATCTTTGATATTACATTGCTAACTGTTTTTGATGGTAAAATGTTTGTTACATTGCTAAATCAATGTTTATGCGTTCACCTCTAAACAACTGCATTCTCTCGATATTCGTTGATATTACATTGCTAACTGTTTTTGATGGTAAAATGTTTGTTACATTGCTAAATTATTGTTTATGCGTACACCTCTAAAAGAATTGCATTTTCTAGATAATCTTGAAATTACATTGCTAACTATCTTTGATGGTAAAATGTTTGTTACATTGCTAAATGTTGGCGTGTTATGTTTGTAAGTGTCCTTGTATTACAAACAGTCTTGTATAAACTTTTTTTGGAAAAGTTTCTCTCTTTATTGCAGGCTGCTGTCGAATCAATTAGTTGTCATGACTTTGAATTTGGAGATGTCCTCTCCTTATATTGTTTACCGGGTAAGGGAAGTTTCACAAGTGAAGAGCGATTTTGACCATGATATTGTCTCTATCTTCATGATTCAAACTCATACTTCCCAAAGCCTGATAGCGTGTAAGGAGTTTGACATCCAGAAACTTGAGGGGGATATACAGAAGCTTCTAACCGTGTTAATTGAGAACAACAGTGGGTCCTCAGAGGGATAACATGTTTATCTTGATGTTAACATTATTCGGTTGTGGTTGTTAAACTGTTTTCAATAATTTTAGCAAGTTTATGTTGTTGCTATCATGCTTATGTTGTTGTTACTATGATATTAAGTGAACAACATTTATTTCCTTTCTTTTTACATGGTACAAGGCATTTGTGATATTAAACAAATCACTTTATATATTTCTTTATACACGTATTTCCTGGATAAATGTGTGCTTTATGTACCCAATTTTTCAACATAAATTTATACTTTATGTACCCAGTGATTGCCTGTTAACTTAATTGCATGTGAAACTGCATCATATATATACGAGAAAAGGTTAGGGTTGCTGCAACCTAGATATTTTCAAGATAATTTTTTTATTACTAAAACATGATTTTACTGTTATATTTCTTCGATACGATATATTTGCAAGCAGCTATCCAGTCCCCCATGCAATCTTTTGTAGAAAAAATATTCTCTTTGCAGTCATGCATTAAATGCATTGTCCCCTGCAATATGCAACTTGCTAAAAAAAAAATTATTATTTGTTCTTCCGGTTACCACAAATTCAAGCGGTGAAGTCTCTCTCTTGATTACATGGGTAGTTTCGACTTTTGACGATGAACAGGGATGGCCGGAAACTAATTTAGAAATAGTCATTGGTAGATTCTTCATTTTTCAAACTTCCATTGGCATCCGCTCAACTCATCCTTAAAAAATCATGTCTTTAAAAGTTCAAGATATTAATGAAAATATTTAATTCTAGATCAGTTGGATTGAAGTCAAAATTATTGTCGCTACATATGTCTAATATTTTATCAGATAATGACATGTGTTAACACAAAAAATTGGAAAAATGTAATACCAGAAACAAAAAAATATAAAAAATAATTGTAAAATAACTAACTAATAATGAAAAGGAAAATTTATAATGTCTTAGGCAAAAACAAAATTGACAAAGAAACAATATAGGTAGAAAACTAACAAAATAATTATCAAGCAACTAGCTAATATTAGAAAAACAAATTATATTGGGCCGATATTATAATTTTAAATATTTTAATATTTATTTTTTATTAGGTAATACAATATTAAAAAAGTATTTCATCAATTGAAATCTCTTGAATGAAATAATCAAATTTTCACGTATTAACCAGTCGATCATATTATATGTGTAAATCTTTCTATTTTAGATAAAATAAAAAGAAAACAAAATAATTCATTTTCTTATCAAGAATTCAACAAAACAATACCAATTATAATAAAAATGTAAAAATGTCAATTTTATTAAGAGATTTGTTATTGGTTTTTTAATATTATTCTATTTACTTTAAAAGTGATCAAATTTTATTTAATACGAGGTGGTCAGCCCGCGCCTTGCGCGGACATGAACTGTTTTTGAAAAAAAAAAAACATTTATAAGCTAATTTTTGTCTTCATAATTTAAACATTACAATAATTTTTTAAAAAGTTGAAACAAAAAGAAAACTATCAACCTTTGGTCATAAAAATAATTTTAATATTCAAATCAAACCAAATATTTTTGAAACCTAGGTGGTGGTCCCGCACCTTGTGCGTGTACAATACTTTTTAAAACATTAACTTATATAAGATTTTAATAACATTTTTAGATAATATAATTTATGATTGTATTTATCGTTTTTGTTTTTGCAGATTTCTTATTTTGTAATTTTAATATGTCTTATTTGTCTTCTCTTTTTCATTCTCTACATAATATTTTTCACTGGCTTCGAGAGCTCCACAAAATTTTCACTTCTTATTTTTTTTCCTCTAATTCTTCTTCAGTTATTCTATCTTCTTCATATTCTTTTAATTTTATATTCATTATCATCATCTTTTTCTTCTTCTTATAAATTTTGTTCTTCGGTCTTTTTTTATGTTTTCATATCCTCCAAGTCACTATTTTTTTTTTCTTTTTAATTTTTTTTACATTTTTTTTCCTGATTTTTCATTTTTCTCATTCACCCTCTTTCTATCTTTTGTCATCTTTATCTTTTCTGACATCATATTATTCTAATTTTTATTTATCTCTTCTTTGTCTTTTTTCTCTTCACATTCTATTTTTTCTTCTTTGATTTTTTTTTCTCATGTTCGAGTTTTCTTCTTCTTCTTCTTCTCCATATTTTCCATCTTCTTTTTCACCGTCTTCTTTCCTTTTACTCATGTTTTTATTTGTTCTTGTGTACGTTTTGTATTTCACCTATAAATTCATCCGATAATTTAGATTTTCAAGGATTTGTGAAATAGTTTTTATCATTATATAGTTGAGATCTTTTAGAAATCTAATGGTTTTGTTATCTTTTGATTATGGATTAACTTTAATTTTTTTAGTTTTTTTCTATTTGTATATGAAACTTAGAAAGGTAGATGATTTCTAATTTTCATATTCTCCATAATAATTCAAATTTTTAAAAATGCAACAAAAACTAAACCCTACATCATCAATGTAAACTCTACACCCGAAACCCAAACCCCACATTGTAACACTACCCCCCTAATCGACCCTACACCCTAAACCCAAATCCCACGTTATAACCCCCCCAACCCCCCACCCCTCCAAACCGCACACTCGAACCCTGATTCAAAAGTGAAAATACCAAAAAATTATTTGTTTACCTAATCTCGAAATTTTCACTTCATTTTTTTCGGTATTGTACATGATTTGGCAAATATCAAGATTTTAATAACATAAATAGTAGAATTTATGATTGAATTTATCGTTTTTGTTTTCGCTAACTTCTTATTTAGTAATCTTGATGTGTCTTATTTGTCTTTTCTTTCTCATTCACTACATAATATTTTTCATTCGCTTAGAGAGATACAAAAAATTATCACTTTTTTTTCCCCTCTAATTCTTCTCCAATTATTCTATCTTCTTCTTTTTCTTTCAATTTTATATTCGTTATCATCATATTTTTTTTTTCTTCTTCTACTTCCAATTTTTGTTCTTCCATCTTTTTTTTATGTCTTTGTATCCTCCAACTCACTATTTTTCTTTTTCTTTTTAATTTTCTTTACATTCTTTTTCCTCATTCTCCGGCTCTCTATCTTTATCATCTTCGTCTTTTGTGACATCATATTATTCTAATTTTTATTTATTTCTTTTTTGTCTTTTTTTTTCTTCACATTCTATTTTTTCTTCTTTGATTTCTTTTTTCTTATGTTCGAGTTTTCTTCTTCTTCTCCATATTTCCTATCTTCTTTTTTACCGTCTTTTTTTCTTTTACTCATTTTTTTATTCGTTCATGTGTACGTCTTGTATTTCACCTTTCAATTCATCCGATAGTTTAGATTTTCAAGGATTTGTGAAATAGTTTTTATCTTTATATAGTTGAGATCTTTTAAAAATCTAATGTATTTGTTATCTTTTGATTATGTCTTTGCTTTAACTTTTTTAGTTTTTTTTTCTATTTATTAATGTAATTTAGAAAGGTAGATATAAATTTATAATCAATGATTTCTAATTTTGATATTCTTCCATAATAATTCAAATTTTGAAAAATGCACCAAAAATTAAACCCTACACAATCAATATAAACCCTACACCCTAAACCCAAACCCCACATTGTAACACTCCCTCCCCCCAAAACCGCACACCCGAACCACACATTTTACAAATTGATTATGAATTTGCTTTTATTTTTATTTTTTTCTTAAAAAAAGTTTTGTTTTTTGTTTTTTTAATCGGTAATATAGTATATTCAAATTTTTTAAAATGCACAAAAATCTAAAACCTTACGCCCATCAATATAAACTGTACATCGTAAACCCCAACCCCTTTTTATCTTCTTCTTCTTTTAATTTGTCTTTTACTTCTTTCATATTTTTTCTTCATATACTACCATTTTTTTCTTATAGGGAATTACTCCAAATAGTCAATTTTGGGAACCTAATGGCAAAAGTAGATCCTCCATGTGAAAAATATCAGGCCCAAGTACATATGGTGGGTCTATTTTTGCAATTAGTTTTTGAAAATAGACTATTTAAACAATCAGCCCTTTTTCTTATTCTTATCAAACTTTCTAATCTCTTTTTCTTTTCTCTCTTCATTGTCATTTTTTCTATTTCTTGATTTTTATTTGTTTTCTTCCTTTTATGTACAATTTGTTTTTCAATTGGCTTTGTGTTCTTATTCTTTACTTTTTATCTTTTGATTTTTCCAACTTCTTTATTATTCACATATTCTTCAATTCTTTTCTTCTTTCGTTTTGTCTTTTTTTGTTTTTCCCTCTTAGTCTTCCAACTTTTGTATTTTCCTTATTTTTATTCAGGTTCTTCTTTTCATATTTCTTCTTCTTCATCTCCTCATACATTTTTTCTATTTTTATTTCAGTTTTACTTCTTTCATCTTCTTTATTTTATTTGTTTTCTGTAACATCTTAATTTTCTGGTTTTCTTAGTCGTATCTTCTTGTACTTTATTTTCGTCTTCTTTATCCTCTGATTTTCTTCTTTCAAATTTTTCCTCTTATTCTTCGCTTTTATATTATTCTTCTTCTTCATTATATATTTTTTGTTATATAAATCCATCTTTTCGGGGCATTATACTTGGCTTATTCTTCATGATATTCTTAGTTTTTCTGGTAATATATTTCAATATTAATTCAGTTTAAGACTCTTGACTATAAACAATCAAATACCTTAAATTTTTACCAGTATTGATTCCATCAAAAACCCCATATCTAAAGTGAATACATACATAACCTATACTTAGAGAGTTCATTTATGAAGCAAGATTATGTTGCATCATCTAACCCCACATTATGAACCCCCCTAAACCCTAACCCCACATTATAAACCTATACCCCTAAAACTTAAACCCACATGATCCAAGAAACAATGTTATTGATAAGAGATTATTCAGTGTATCATCTCTTTCTTGTTACTGTCTTGAACACCCTCTCATTCTTATATTTTGTATTCTTTTGCTACATTATCAAAACTCGCATATACATTTTAATATTATTTCCATCATTTGCCGTCATCTTCCTTCTTCTCACATGGTTGTAATACTCTGTTAGTAGGATCTCAGTTTGTGCTTTCCTTCGCTAAAATTCAAGGTTTCAGTTATTCTTACCCCTCTCCTGCCAAATTTCCAAACTTACTAATTCAAATATGTTCTCTATAAACACTAAAAAATCAATTAAAAAGTAGCCTTGCTAACAAAAATAAATACAAAAACAAAGTAATTACAAAACAATTATGTGAGAAGATTTAAAAAAATTATTTAACACTGACTAACAATGTGACGACTTCTAACTAAACTGAGTAAGCAAACAGAAAATAAAATATTAAAAAAAGACTTTTAACTGAACATAATGAGCAATCAAAATGATAAGAACAAAATTATTATATACGGTTTACGGATGAACTCCAAATAAACTGGGAAAGTAAAAAAAAATGTATATAGATTTTACCTTTCCAGGCTTCTAATGTATTTTCCGTAACCCTCTGATTTCCTATTTCCTATTCTTGAAAATTTAAATACCATCCCAATGCTACAAAGATTTTCATGTTGATGGGATCACGTCAGACTTCCCAG
>OVBJ01000791.1:0-41819 GCA_900406535.1 Noccaea bulbosa | reverse complement strand
GTGCAACCACATATCCAAGCTTCCATTTGGCATGAACTCATAGATTAGAGCTCTGAATTCATTTCCTTGGAAATCAATACTCGAACAGGCCGTCAACAGTTTCACTAGATTACGATGCTTTATGTCTTTCAGAGATTCACATTCTGCCATAAAGCCTTTCATTGCTCCATGTCGCTGCATGTTTAGAACTTTCACTGCAACAATCTTGTTCTCGGCAGGAAGCAAAGCTTTAAACAAGGTACCAAAGCTGCCATATCCAATCAAATTATTCGAAGAGAAGCCGTTTGTCGCATTGCGAAGATCTCCATAACTTATCATTTCATGGAAAGCCCCCAAGGTGGAAGGAGTTGCTTCACTGGTATTCTTCTTCTTTCTTTTTTTGGACCAACAAAGAGAAACTAAAGCTATGAACAACAACAAAAGCAAAGACACGCATATGCTTACTCCAATCACAACTTTCTTTAGAAGAGCTGAATGTTTCTTCCCTTTTGCCGGTGCTTGCGAAAAGCATGGCTTTAGTTTCAATTCCAAGACGCCTCCACATAGGTTTTTGTTTCCAAAAACGGAAAGTATACTGGCGTTCTTAAACTTTCCTTTTGTTGGCACAAATCCCTCGAAGTTGTTAACAGATAGATTGAGATACTCCAACGAGTTGAAGTTTGCGAGATATGCTGGTATACTTCCAGAGAGATTATTATTAGAAAAATCAATCTCTGTAACACCTACCAGCCCACTTATATATGGAATTATTCCATCAAAAGAGTTTCCTTGCAGATGAAGTTGTTCCATCGAGAGACACTTTCCCAACGTCTCTGGGAGTTTCCCTGAAAGTTGATTATACTCAAAGGATAGTGTACCAAGATGTTCAAGACTTCCAACATCTTTTGGGAAGGAGCCCGTCAATGAATTGTGTGAAAAGTTTAGAAAAACAAGGGGTGAAATATGCATAATCTCCCGAGGTATGGTCCCATTCAACTTATTATCCCCAATATCTAATTCTAACAAATATTTACAATTACCGAGAGTTGAAGGGATGATTCCTTCAAACTATTCTCGTACAAGTAGAGTATAACTAACTGAGTGATGTTGCCTAGAGAAAATGGTATCTCTCCTGACAATCTATTTACATGAACTCTTAATGATCCTAATCCCGAAACCTTCCCAAGTGAGGTTGGTAGTGGTCCTGTCAATAGATTTATTCCGAACTGAAAAAACTGTAGGCTTATGAGATTCCCAATGTCACGAGTAATGCTTCCAGAGATGTAATTCCTTTCAAGGTTTATCCCGATGAGGTTCCTAGAGAGATTGGTAATGGAGGTAGGCAAATCACCCCCAAGCCTATTACCACCCACAGATAAGGCATTCAGTTGGGTGCAGTTAGTTAAAGAACCAAGGAAGTCAAGATCTCCAGAAGAATAACTTCCCAAATGATTAACCATAAGTGATAGGGCTTTCAAATTCTCTACTTTTCCAAAATTCGGAGGAGTGCTTCCTGTAAAACTGTTATACTCCATTCCAAATTTTTGAAGAGTTGAGATGTTGGGAAGTGTTTTTGGAATGGTTCCCGTGAGAGAATTTAGTCCAACATTTAACTCTCGAATGTTTGGTAGCAGATCACCACAATCAGGCCTCAAGCTCCCAGAGAACCAATTACCAAAGATGCTCAAAAACTCAAGTGAGGACAAATTGTAAACTGCTGGAGGAAAAACCCCAGAGAAATTGTTCGCTGTTATGTCAAGAACCACCATTTGAGTCAGTCGAGCTATACCATCGGGAATTCCTCCTGTGAAATTGTTATCTCCCAAGCGGAGTTGTTTGAGGGATGTCAAGTTTCCTAGAGATGCAGGGAGGTTTCCTGTCAATTTGTTTTGACCAAGATCTAAATAAACAAGCTTCCTCAATGATCCTATTTCTGAAGGAACACCTTTTCCAAGGTGATTTGAAAATAATATAACTTCCAATAATCTTGAACAGTTAACCAAACTTCCAGGAATCCCTCCTTTGAGAAAATTAAACGCCATAGACAATAGTTGAAGTCTAAACAATTTTCCCACACCTTGAGGGATGGTTCCACCAAAAGAGTTATCAGTGAGATTAAGTGATGTGAGAAACGAAAGATTACCAATAGATGGCGATATCACCCCTCCCAGTTGCAACCCTCCCAGATCCAAACCAGTAACTCGTTTGTGTTTGCGCCCACATGTCACCCCAGTCCAACTGCATAGAGGGAATGACTTGTTCCACGAGGACAGGACAGCTTTTTTGTCTTCAGAAACTTGAGACTTGAACTCGAACAACGCTTGCTTATCTGTTTCATCAGTAAAACCGTATGATTCAAGTAACATGAGAGCACTAAAAGCAAGTGAAAGAAAGAGTCTCATGCTTCTCATATTTTGCGGGAAAGGAATGCAAATTGCAAAATGCCTTTGCCTTACGATGATAATGCAACTTAAAGACGAGATACAAACCACAAAAAGAAAACTGCAAAAGACTTTTCGAAAATCAAGTAGGAGTCGAGTAGTCAACTGTGCCAAGAAGACAAAGAAACAATACACCAGTCTTTACGTTTTCTCTACGTATATCATGGGTTGACGAAGAGATCAATCAGAGGCTGAGGCCTGAGTTCGCAAAGGCGAACTGTGTGGTGTTTAATTATTTCAAAACGGTAAGTAATCCTCAACAACTACAGAAAAACGGCAGCTAGTTGGGTTGTGAACATGAGTTTCTTTTTTTACTCCGCCACCCAAGAGCTCAATCCGCCAAAATCAGCACCGGTGGTTATAACCGCGGGCAGACCCGTCGTCGTGCCTAGGACCAGCCTGCAGATATCTACCTATGTGACCAATTGTAAAAAAAATATCTCATTGATCACCACTTTAATCAGAAGGGTTCGTGATCTTCTGCAATTTCTTTTTTTCTTCATTCCTCTGCTCGGATCTTATTCAATGTGGAACCTGAAACAAAGGAACCATCTAAGTAACATATATAGAGAACAATAACTGAGAGCTGGAGAATTCTGTTTTTTTCTCTTAAAGAGTTTTCAGATAAGAAAACTGTGTAAACGCTTATGTTCAAGAACTTACTTTGCTGGTTTTATTTGGGTCACCTGCTATGTTTCTCTGATCCTCTTGTTGAAATGTTTGGTTCTGTCCTTGTCCAGGAAACATTGCTGATCCATGTGTAGGACCATAGTTTCCACCATTTTGTAGATTGTAATTCCCTTGCCCCGTTTGGTTATAGTTCACCGGAATCCCTTGGTTGAAGTTTGCAGATGTCCCTTGACTGTAACTACTTGGTATTCCATGATTGTAGTTTCCTTGGTGTGGAGGCACCGATGATACTCCCTGGCTGTGGCTATAACTTGCCTGATATGAAGGCGTTGCACATCCTTGATCTTGCCATTGTCCAGGATTTGGTGTTCCTTGGAATTGATTGTAACTCCACTGATAAGGCATTCCACATCTTTGACAATGCCATTGTCCAGGGAACGGAGCTCCTTGGCCTTGATTATAACACCACTGATACTGAGGCATCTGATTTCCAAACTGTGGAGGACCGTAGTTTCCACCATTCGGTGGACTGAAATTCCATTGAACTCCTTGGTTGTAATTTTGTGGTGGCACTTGACAGTGGTTTGCAAATGCCCATTGACTATAATTGATTGGTGTTCCTTGGTTGTAATTTCCTTGGTATGGAGGCACCGGAGCTTCCAGGCCTTGGCTGTAACTCATCTGATATGAAGGTACTTGACCTCCTTGACCATACCCTGGCACTGGAGTTCCATGGCCTTGGTTATAACTCCCCTGATATGGAGACAATAATTGACCCCCTTGATCTTGCCCATGTCCATATCCTGAACTCCCTGCTCCTTGTCCTTGTGGAGAACCATAGTTTCCATCACTCTGCGGAATGTAATTCCCTTGCCTCCTTTGGTTGTAAGTTTCTTGTGTTGTTTGAATAAAGTTGCCTTGTGGTGATCCTTGGTCATAGTTCACCACTGCCCCTTGACCGTAATTGCTTTGTAATCCTTGGCGTGGAGGTGTCTGAGCTCCCTGGCTTTGACTGTAACCCATCCGATTCGAAGATACTTGACTTCCTTGACCTTGCCCTTGTCCATGGATTGGTGTTCCCTGGCCTTGGTTGTAGTAACCCTGTTGAGATGAAGGTATATGACTTTCTTGAGTTTGCACTTGTCCTACATTCGGATTTCCTTGGCCCTGCTTGAAACTCCCTTGAAATGAAGGCCTTTGACTTTCTTGAGCATGCCCTTGTCCTACAGGCGGAGGAGTTCCTTGGCCTTGCTTGAATCTCTCTTCAAAAGAAGGCATTTGACTTCCTTGACTAGCATGGCCTTGTCCTGGGGACAGAGTTCCTTGGCTTTGCTTGAAACTCCCTTGAAATGAAGGCACTCGACCTTGCCCTTGTCTTGGGGTTTGCATTTGACTTCCTAGATCTCGACCATGTGCCGCGTTAAGTATACGATTTAGCATTCGACTTCCTTGACCTTTCCCTTGTACTGGAGCCAAAGTTCCTTGCCCTTGTTCAAAACTCTTGTGATCTGGAGGCGTTTGACTTCCTTGATCTTGCACTTGTGTTGAGGCTGGACCCTCATCGGAAAGTGTTTGACTTCTTTCAGCTTGCTCTTGTCTCTGTGTATTCTCCTTCACTACAGAATCGAAGCCTTCTTTAGTGGGGACAGGAATTGGCCCAGGCGTGATCACTCCATTCTCGTATTTGTCCCCTGGAAATGAAACACAAGAAAGCTGCAAAAACTTACTTATACAAACAACGAGATAAAGCTTGGAAACCAACAACTTACCTCCGTACACTTTGTTCTCTAAATCAACATAAGAATCAGGAATTATGTATTGAACCCCAGGCAAATCTGTACATCAACAAACAGAAAAAGTCAAAATCAAAAGTGTCATCAGATACATTTATCTCTCAAAGATAAAAAAATCAAAATGATTCTAATCAACAAACCTCTAAATTTTTCTACTTCTCCTATTGTCATGGTTGCTTGAAAACCTTGGTAACTAGTTGTGCAAATAGCATAGATTTTCTTCNTGAGAAAAAAAAAAAAAAAAGAAAACACGTTTAAAACTGAAGCAATTGCTTTGCAATTCACTCAAGGGGAAAAAAAAAACACACGAATTTGAATTTGTTGAAAATTGACAAAATTTGCATAAAATTCGAACCTTATACCAAGCCCTTTTGCGCAGGTTTGCTCGAAAATCGAAATCATTTCTTCTCTGGATGGAGGATTTTCTTTGGGGAAATCCATTGTGATTAACCAATGGTTAAAGTCGCATCCTTCGTTATCTGGCGTGAAGGAGTCTTCTCCAGTGTAAGGATCGTACTGGTATTGAGTCGTCGAGAACAACCTCGCCGGAGATCGACCGAATTCCGCCGACTGCCTCACCACGGATCGCGGTAACAGCGACGGTACGGAAGTGAAATCAGAGGCACGCGACACATAGAATGATCGTTGGAAACAGTAAGGTACAGCGAAAATAACTCGCCGGAGACGATGCGAGAGCATGGCCACTGATGCCGGAAATGGAGAAACGCCTACCGGAGATTTTTCTCGATATTTCCAGGTAGACCGAGATGGGTTTAGGGCTCTCGTGAGGTTTTAGTATTCACTATTTACTGTAAACCCCTTATACTTTTCAGATATTACGAACTATGCGAAAACATCTCAGAAATTATCAATTTCGGCTTAAGTTGTACTTATTTGGGCTTTGACTAAAACGATACCGTTTGCAGTCTTCAATCCTGACAAAGATTTGAGGATTTTACAACTAATTGAGCTTCTTAATTTTGTAAACATCTTACAAACCAAATTATATAGCTTGCGAATTAGTTTCTTAGGGGATAATTGCATTTGCTTCGATACATGAAAGTCTTTATAAGCATCTAAAAAGAAGTTTAGTCCATTTGAATGAAATTGCTATAGCCAAGTTTATAAAATGAAGAGCACCAAAACAGAATAAAACAAAAAAAAATGAAAATCACAACATACTATCAGCTCTTGAAGGCAACCTCCGAAAGAAGTTTTGAGGAACCGAAGGAATATCAAAAACCCTAAGCCTAGGGTGTCTCATGACGTAAAACGCAAGCAAAGTCATGAGCAGTTTCATGGAGACCAAGAAGATTACTCCACAAGCAACCAAACAAAACATAGAGAACAGAAACGTTGCCCTAGGATCTCTCCAACTCAACAGGTTCTTCACTCTCTCTCCTTGCGTAGCCAAATCTCCTAAAACCATCATCATCCTCCCAGCAATTCCTCTCAACCTATCATACCTGTTCTTCACCAAATCCGCAGATTTCGCACTCGGAAACACGTCGAATTCTTCGTCGAGCTCATCGGGCAAAGCCGAATCCGCTTTAGACAGCTTTATATCCATGTGAGGAGGATGTCTCGGTCTCAAATGATACCGATAAAACCCGATCAAGAAGCAATACAATAGCAGAGAGGTGACGCAATACTTTGGGAGAAAAACAACGAACAAGAAGATGAAATGCGTGAGAATCGTAATTACCGGTTTCTTCCATTTGCAAACCGAATCAAACCAAACCCAAGAATCAACCAACGATGTGAAGAAACTGACAAGCCGTTCGAAATTCGCTCTTCCTCTTCTTAAACTCCAGATGTTAGATCCGAAATCGAGCATATACTCAATCACATCTCTTCCTAGAGGCGGCTCGGCTCGTCCTAGCTTCATACAGAGGATATGAGTTGCTTGGTGCCTAAGACTCTCTAGCTGGTAGATTGACAATGGAGTTAAGTAATGCATCTCCGGCAGCAACGGCTCTGAGTATTTCTGAAGCATATCTATCGTTGAAGTACATGAGAATCGAACCGCGAGCTGAATCTCTCCCATCTTCTTCACACCGTCCGGTTTCAAAACAATGAGCGGATACGAATGCGTGTAGATCCTCTCTGTTTCTAACGTGGACAAACGTATCCTGATCTTACCGATTCTTGAATCTTGCGGACCGTTTGCGTTTCCAGGTACCAGTAGATGCATATTATCAAAAACCGCAACGGTTATCACGGTATACGGATCATAAACCTCCCAAGTATACTGCTCGTTCCATTTAGGGCTAAAAGTATCGACGATCGTCCTCGTTCTCACCCATTTCTGCCCGTATTTCGCCACGCAATACGCATCGGTCGTGCCGCGACCGTCTCTTGACTTCATCGGCATCAAACCGGACGCACTGATGACTCCAACTTCCAACACACCGATAGCTGGTGTCCACAGAAGCTTGGCAGAAGCTCTGTAGTCACTACTATACTGAATAGACTCGTCCAGCACATGGTAACCTCCGTCCAGCGAAACCCGCAGATGAATCCTCCCGGCGAATCCCAAATCCCCGACGCGCTCGAGGTTGTACCACAGAGCCGGTACAGGACCCGGCAAGACCCTTCTCTCAACCTGAGATAGCTTTATCTCACATTTCCCTAAACACTCTTCTCTCGGACCTAACTTTTCTTCCAAGGTAAGTATCAAACTGTCTTCAAACGGCTCGACGGCAACAAACATCATATCCTCGTTCCAAACCGGACTCAATGTCCGCGTCTGCGAAGTCCTACTCCTCACAACAACATTCCCTACAAACCCTTTTACTAAAACCTCCGGATTCGTTCTGTTCGCCTGCAGTGGAACCAAATCTTGAGCCTCAATGACATTCACTCGCAAATACCATAGCCTCGGAGATAGATACACTTTAGACCTAGCAATCACGGCGCTTTCTCCGTTCACGGTGACGGAATCCGAATGCCAAGCTTCAGGGAAGACTTCATCGGCTTGTGTCCCAGTCCATACAGATAACATAACCTCTCCTCCAAACTTGTTCCCATTTCTATCTTCTAGTCTATACCATTGAGGAGCCAATGGACTGTCCGGAGGAACACGTGTCGGAATCTCGACCACTTCGAACCTACACTTACCAACTATCTCTTCATTCTGCATCTTCACGGCTACTTCCAAGACATCTCCTTGGAGACGATCGCTGTTAAAGGCGAAGACTTCGTGAAATTCAGGGTTAGGGTTAGGGATTGTGGTATTCTTCGTTCTTCCTCTGTAGCTTCCGATTGCGACTTCTATGAATGAGTCGTTGCAAGGCAAAGCTCGAGCCTTGACGATTCTGATGTAGAGAAATGACATTCGTTCCACGAGATCGAATGATGGCGTCAGCATTTCGCCGCCGGGGATTGATCTTCCGCCGCCGATCTTGGGACATGTCTCTTTTAGTGAGAAGTCGTTCTCTGCCATTGTTTTGTTGTTGTTGTTGTTGTTGTTGTTGTGATTTAAAGCTGCCATTGAAGCGTTTGTTGCTGCATAAGAAAATGTGTTTGAGTGTTTTTTGTTTTTTTTTTTTAAAAAAATCTTTTTTTTTTCGTAAGAGAAAATCGTGGGGGTAAGATAACGATACACATTTAAGGTTGAGATTTTGTTGTGATTGATATTCAAAAGACTTGATAGATTTTTGCCGTTTCTATTTCATAAATATTTGAAAAATATTTTTGTTTCCTTATTAGATGATAATTAAATGGCTTTTTTCACGAATCGTTTTCAAGAGTTTGAATGCAAATCCATTAATGAGGACCATGAGGTACAGTAATTATGTTTTATTTTGCATCGAATAGAAAAAAAAAAACGTTACCTGATTGATTGATTATTTGATTTCATATACATATACTATGCATATACATATACTATGCATATACATATACTATGTAGTGTAGAACTGTAGACTCGAATCTCGATACTGCAGGACTATGTAATCGGTTCGGAGAAACGTTTGTATTTCTGGTTATGAATAAAAATGGGAAAGAACTCACCAAAAAAATAAAATACATACCTATGTAGTCTGTCTACAAGGATCTCACACATCTACTTATAGGAATGATATTTTGTATAACTAATAGCACTGTATCATGAACAGATTAATTTATAGATATTATATTGTTAAGTTTCTAGTCTAATTAAATAAAACAAAAATGGCGTGTCTAACATGTAATTTGAGAAATGGCATGAATTTTGATATCGAGATTTTTATTTTGAAGACAGCTATGCAGAATACTGTATTCGATTCACCTCAGAGTGAGATAATCTCATTTCACAGATTATATTGAATAAATAATAATTTTGAGTTTATGATAAGAAGATAAAACTTATCACGAGTTTATGAAGATATCAATCGTACTATCGTAGTCCCTTTATGGAGTGTGGTCAATTTAACACAAGAACAAAACAAAAGCATGAAAAGTTAAAACTCTACACTTGTAAATTGTGCAATTAAATACTTACAATGGAGTGTTTGTTTGTTTCTTCTATTTCTATATACACACATCTTCTATGAACATTTAACAAAAACAAAAAAAAAAGTAGTGAGTGGCTCCTAAAGGATGGTTCTGCTCTTTGAGGTCTATATCACTTCCATATCTCATTGTGGAAATGCCACAATGGGAGACCTTTCGAAACTCCATTTTCACAAGCGGATTTGCAGCATTCTTCTATCCTTCAAATGCCACTACAATTCTCCCAAGTATTAGCTTACGCTGCTTTGTGTGTATATGCCCTTGAGGATCCACATTCTCTTGCAAGGTCATATCCCAAGTTTTGTTCTATTCATAGCTGCCATGGTTGGTAAGGATACATCTTAACCGATAAGCAGGGACTAAGGCGGCCTGCAAGTATGAGTTCTTCTATAGCTTCCAGCTAAAGAGTTGGGTCCAAGCTCTCAGTAGAAAGACCTTTCAAGGTATACTCAAGCTTCCTCCATAGTGTTCACTGATCAAAGCCTATGTAAAGAAAGGAATATGATTACTTTGTTTATTTCCGATATGCACAAATGATTCAATTCATGTAGCTTATCCATGGTGCAACTTCTGGGTTTTTTTTTCATGTAGACGTAAAACTTGCACTGACCTGGATAAAGGGAGACAAAATCTCATAGACTTGGAGGAAAAGTTGGCTCCTTGCTGCTAATCTGGAGGCAAAAATTTCTCATCATCAAAAGTTGTAAAAATTTAATCATAAAGAATCAAAGAACTTTTTGAATCGAATGATATAGTCAAATGTGCAAAAGATGTAATCACATATCTGTGGTTGAATACAAGTGTAAGAAGGATTTCCACAATACCTTTTCAAAAGGCGGAAGCAGAGATATATCTCCTCAATATCACCTTCCACTTTGAGCTTAATGTACTGTTTAAGAAGTTCACACACATCGTAAACAGCTTTGTCCAAATCATTCGCACTTGCATCACCAAAGCTCGAAACTTCAGATATAGCATACTGCAGGACAGAGGATAACGTAGGCATTGACTGAGCCACCTTGAAGTATATCTCCGAAAACTTTCCCAAAGTACAATTGCCGCTAACTTTGAATTTCTCTGTCCAAAGAGGAGGATTCCCAAACCAGAGAGAGCTAGTTGAGAATCCAATCTCAGTCTCTTCATCCTGTTTCTTACAAGTCTCCTTGGGAGCATCCGATGATGACTGCTGTCTCCTGTGGGCTGGAAATGCTCCCAACACATCAGCTCTCAACTCTTCAGGTAATTCTTGTAACACAGAGACGTCGACTTGACTAAGGGATGAAGGCATCCAATCAGTCATTTCAGTGGTACGCTCATTAGATGTTCTTGCAATGGAAGGATGCGGCACATATGGTACTTCATATTCCTGATTTCGACAATATAAAGAAAACTCTTAGTAGTCTAAAAGTTAACATTATCTGCACATATCACTAGCCCAATTTTCAGTGATGTGTTAAATTGTTAACGATGGCCAAACACATACAATGAAACTCACTCAGTTCCAATAAGAAATAGAGAAGCAATAGCTTTACCTTTTCACCAGATGTGCTCAAGCCGTGTATCTTAACTGAGAGAGATTTCGATTCCTTAATGCCTGCAGTACCTATAGGAAGAAAAAGGTAATCATCTCTCAGAGGCACTGCACTAGCGAAAAACGCACTGTTGTTTCATTCGTGCTTCTAATAATGCAGCTGACAAAACTCACCATCCAAGGAGACATGTGGAGAACTGCTGTTGATTTTTCTTTTGCCTCGTTTTTTCTCAATCAACTCAAACAGCTTCCCACCATAGGTTCCATCTAATTCTGAAAGGAGCTCTCTAGGAAGGTTCTCCAGAACTTCCATGTCAAGGTGACACATCGGGGGTAATGATGAATTTGTATCACCTGACTGAACTGAGGGTTCTGCTGAATTTGATTCTAGGAGTCTAGAAACTCCTCCATCAGTATCATGCCTTTTATGATCTGCCACAAGATAAAAATTAAGGAAGCAGTTTTTCACAGCTAAAACTTAACTAAGAAGTCTGCATTTCATCTTCTCACAGACATACTAATACATTTCAGTAGAATGTTTTCAAAGACAAATATAACACATAAGCCTGTCTCTCTCGGCACCACTTGTAAGGCTTTAACATGGTGTGCAGTAAAAGAGCATTTTTATTACCTGAGCTTTCCATAACTTCTGCAGAAAAAACATTGTCTATTTCTGTTTGAACAGAGGCAGCCGCAGAGCTGAGCCATGATGTCAGAGTCCTTGGACCTTGAAAATCAAGGAAACAACTATCATTGAACAGGAGAGACAACAATGCTTGGTAGTTTAATCAACTTTGTTAATGCTTTCCAGAAATGCAGAAGAAATTTCATACAGACGGATGATCTGCAATTTCATATGTACCAAATCATAAGAGTTCAATTTGTTAGAAGGAAAACCTACCTTTGTTAGAAGGATCTGCACCATCAAGCTTGGAGACCTGAAGCCCAACCCCACGAACTTCCTTAACATCTATCTCAAGAAAAAAAAAAGCTGAGATTAATCATGGAAGTATCCAAATTCAAGACCAACTGATGATCACCAAAACGAAAAAGGAATAGCACTATACAACCAAACTCAGAAGCTGCAGGCAATGCAACAATTTGATGTCATCCACGAGTCAACAGCAAATAGTAGATTCAGGACATTCAGTCTCAAGGACCAAATTCTCATGTTTGTGCATTATATAATAATGATTCAACTAAGCTTCTAAAGGTCAATAAAATGGTCCCAGAAGATCAATGAAACAATTAAACGTATCTACTTGAGGGCATGACAGTTTGGCAATAGGAAGGCACTCTTACACAGGCGAAATCTTCGAGAACTTGACACATGTTCATATAATCTTTTGAACTAGTCTTATCCATCTATTACAAAACTTGAATTTTTTTTTTATAACATGCATCTTGTATGCAAGGAAGGACTCGAATAGAGACTCAATTGACAGTAAAAGGAATAGCAAAACCATATTAACAAAGCAGATGAGGCCAACTTACCCAAGCAAAATGACCTAAACAACTTCTTTGAAATCCTCTGCAGAACTTCTATGTCATCTGTAGCAGTTGGCACCTATAGCATCAATGTGAAAATTAACCAGCCAGGCTTTAAGGATTACACAAGCACATATGAAAATTACTGCATTCGATATCCACGAGAGGAAAGAAAACTATCATCCTAGTATCCAAAAAACTTCCATGGTAACAACTCACGGTGATGGAACGGCTCAGGTTGTCACAGTCTCCACAACCCATGTACTTTGCAGGTTCTTCGGCATCTTTTTTTCTCTTTTTTATCTGAAAATAGCACAACACCACAAACTCTCAATATTTTTTCTCAAGATGAATGATTTATGTTACTCAAACATGGCATATAACCAACCCCCAATGCGATGAATAGTGTGAAAACAAACCAAAACTTTAAATATTCTAAAAAATGGAAGTAAGAAAAGGCATAAAACCTTCAGAGTAAAAGTGCGTCCTATCATTTCACATCCTTGCAGACGTAAAGAAACTTCCTTGCATAGGCATTGGAGAAAGTGTTGAATCTGCAACCATCAACAACTACACACATTACTAACTAACATCAAATGGATTATGTTCGATGAAAAACAGTAAAAGACACTATTAGCGAGAATACAGACATCTCGCTGATCTCTAAACCGCACGCCCCAATTCACTTCAGCCCCTATGGACTTACTCTCCTGTACAAATAAATTCACCCAGTTACTGGTTGAGGCAAATTATATGCTCACAGAAGAGACATGTCAAAAGAAAAATATCATTGACAGAGAGAAAAACTATGAAATGTGAAACACGTGAGTGAGTCAACTGTTAAGCAGACCTGCACCGCCGTAACTGACCGAAGGTCTAATCCTCTGCTATAACTCCAAAGCATCTCACCAGTTTTCACCCCAAAATTCTTCTGAAGAGAATCCTGCAAAAGCCAATAGGATTTTTTTGGTCTATGTTAACGAAGTTGCCTGTCATAATTTCAACTTCTTTCTTACTAAGAGTTCCTCTTTCCATAAAAGGATGTTCTCATTGAGTACGACGAAGACGGAAATTAATACGAAACAGAATTCGTAACTTTCAAAGGAAAATTTTGTAGTCAATAAAATTGGCTATTGTGTTCTACTTAACTCCAAAGGCAATTTAGATGTAAAGCTCAACCTTAAAAAAAAATTTGGTGCCAAATCGTTTTATGGAATATTTATTCTTAAGCAACTACTGATACAGGCAAACATATTAAAGAAGAACTACATGCTCTTCTAAGAACAGAGCGATAAAAACGAATTTCGAATTAACAAAAATTACATGTCCATAACCAGAAAAATGTTTTACCTTGGAAATCAAACGTAACTGCCCACATGTTTGAATAATTTGCTTCTCCAGCTTCTCCTTCAAAACAGAACCTACACCAGGAAGTGTGCCCACTGGAAGCTTATCCAAGAACTCCTCTACCTGAAAAAACGGCAGATACTATTATGAACCGGAATTTTATATAAATGGCTTCTGCTTTTAAGAAACTAACCAGAGCTCATAGACCTCTTTCTGGTTACGAACTAAAAACAAACATATATATAAAGAAATCCGTCTGCGGAAAGCACCTTCTCAGCTGAGATGTGAAATTGACCGGCTGGTTTAGCAACTCTGGTAGCAAGGCGAGCAATTAGCATAGTACCGCCTATACCAGCACTTGCACTGCATCCAGTAGTCTCCATGATCTCTCTTCTTATGGTTGATGCTAAAAATTCAGGTTCTACATCACTCAAATCTGAGACATCTAAAAACGCTTCATCGCAGCTTACCGCCTAAACTCCAAAAAACAAAAATTAACTATTAAAAGTAAATAAACGCCAGCAACTGAAAAAGGGATCTTTTTGAAGGCTGACCTGCACTTTTCTGCAATGTCTATGCAAAATTTCATAAAACTGATCAGCTACCTGCAGTTGAGTTACAATGTCAAACATGCTGGACCGACGCAACAACATACAAGACACACTCAACTCTAAAAATACCTCTTCGTAGGCTTCAAAGTTGTAAGGAACTATAACAAGCTGTGGACAAAGTTCTTTCGCATGTCTTACAAACATACCTGCCTTCACTCCTGGATAAAGAAAGTGGCATCAAGTTAGTACAAAAACAGAAAAGTCAGGACCCATAGCACAAGTAAGCTTAAGAGAGATTACTTTAGTACACAGACCATAAGCCCGAGCTGGATAGTTTGCAGAGGATATTTCCGCCGTTCCTTTTGGATTATCTGAGTGACATACAGCTACTGGCTTGTCTCGTAAGTCAAGATGGTTCCTGATTACGACTGACACAAAGAAGGAATCCTGAAATATATCACAGGTTAAGTAACTAGGATGCAACAAATGAAAGTCAGAACAAACAACGCAATCCTAGAAACCCAAGTTTCAAGCATAATGTTCACTCTCTATCGTGGCCAGTTTCATGCTTAAACATCTATCTATTGAATTGCAGGGAAAAGCACAAAAGAACCCCTACATAGGATACAGAAAACAGCCTAGAGTTGGGAAATTACCAAATCAATGTGGATAATAGTTAATCTCTGCGCATTTTCAGCTGTATTCTGGCCAGAATCTGCCCATTTCAGTCCAGAGCCCTGGAATCTTTTACGGTATCTGTTTCTCCACGTTCCAATAAAATGCAACCTTGAATTCTGCAGAAACAAAATTAAATATAGAAAAAGCATCTTCAGGGTCTGCTTTGGTATGATACTATACATCCATTTACTTTTCGTTATATAAATTGACACTGAAGACTTTCTTAACTCTACCTGAAAGGACTATATCTCAACCAGAGATCATTATTTATTTTCCAGAAGAGACCATTAAATAACTGAGCCTCGTGTAACAGATACTATAAAAGGTTAGAATAAGAAAGACGAACAATATTTATATAAAGATTTACCTTAAAGTAGTTTTCTACAAAATTGGGATCCTCGAGAGTTGAATGACGCCTTATAGAGGATCCAGCAGCAGTTGCAATCGATTTTCCATGATTCTTCCTGTTGTCATGGAAGGATTTGTTGTCTGAAGCAGAATGCAGATTGGTAGTGGATTGAAGTTCACCACTAACTTCTTTTTCTTCTTTGTCATAGTTACCACCTCTTTCTGCTTTCACGTCAGAAGATTTCAGATCATCGGTTCCTGTATGATCTGCCATTTCTGGAGTAGTCTTCTCAATACAAACGCCATCAGAATCATCATCAATGTGGTCTCTTGCTTCCTCAGAATCTTCTGCTCTAACTGAACTTCCTTCTTCAGCTTCACTGAATCCAGTTTCAGGCTGACAAGATGTAACCGGAGAAGCCACCTGAGGAGTCAATTGGCTTCTGGGTGCGAAAAAGGCAGACAACTTTGGTTGGGTATCATTCAGTTGATCTAGCTGATAAGGAACCCCTGGGATGTGATAATCACAGCACAGAGCATTGAAACAATTGAACAAAAATTTATAAGCAATGATAAATAATTTTATACAATGATGACAGCAAACGAATGATCAAATACATATTTTTCTACTAATGTTTGCATCCTTTAAGCGAGACTAAACCAGATCGTGTTGACTTACATCCCAGAAGTCTGTTGGCAGAGATAGAGTCCACTATCCATGTGGGTTTCACAACAGGTAACCCTCTGCTGAATGCCCTGATTGGAAACAGGAAACCATTTAAAGAAACGAACTTGCAAGAAATTAACCAGAAGTTTGAAACTAAGAACAACTAACCTTAGATTCTTGACTTTACTATCTGGAAGATTGCTGCAAATTATATGTGTTACAGAACGCCTGGAAAAGTAGTTCTCGAATCTTCCACCATACTTCATCATGTGACCTCGCAATTCCTAGACAGGTCTAGACACTGTCAAAACCACAGATGACCACCAGTGATAATGAACTAAAAAAAAAAAAATCAGGAAATTCTAAGGTCTCTAGGTCTCTTCATCTGAAATGATTTATATACAACTGGAGATCATAGAGGGGGATTCATTATCAAATCAGGACCAAAACAAGATTGGTTAAAACGTATGTAATGGAGCTTAACCTGATGGGAAGGGATGGTGAAACCATCCACAAAGATTGAAACCCCTTGGAAAATAAGTTTCTCAGAACCCGAAACACCACTAGAAGCAGCGGAAGCCTCGGTTTCAAACTGGTTCTGAAGTTTCCGATTTTTCACTTCCATGTAACTACACCAGTAAAACAAAGACCATCAACACTAGATAATTATAATAATGCTTATCGATAGTCTTATGAGTAGATTACAGTAAACTATAAATATCACAGGAAACAAGAAATCAAATCCATTTCATCCTCGTATGCATATAAAAATTGCCATATATGATAAACGACAACAAACAAACAAAATTGTCGGGAAAGAAACAATTCAAAGAATCTAAAAACCATTTTAAACCCAACAAAATGCATTCTACTTCTTTCTAGCTTCAAAAAGTTTCCAAAATTTAAAACGCCATCAGTGCATATCCATTTTCAATTGTTGTAAAGATCAAAACTTTCAGAGAAATTTTCAAACTTTAACATCATAATTTCTAAACACTACCCAACACCAAAAATAACCCCCGAAATTCCCATAGGATGAGAGAAGACCTTCCGAAATCCGAAAATGGAGAAGACCGAAAAGAAGAACGAGAAGAAGCAGCGCCCCATGCGGCCCCTAGAGTTTTCTGATTGCTCGGATTATTCTTCCTAGTCTTCTTGTTGATCCCACTGTTGCCTGAAGAATTGGAACCCAAGCTACGCTTCATTGCGTCGGGAATGAATCTGCAGAGCGAGACGGAGAAGCTTTCAACGGAATTTTCCCCTTCCGTGAAATCAATCACACACCCAGTGGGGTTTATATACAAAACACGCACTTTTTCAGGTTAGTGCTTCAATTTGTAAATGTAATCCAGAAAACCCCATAACTTTTAAATGGTAAAACATAACATTTGCTAGATAACCCTGAAACTGTACAAAAATACGTTTGACACAATTGATACTGCAAATTTTTCTTATATACTTCACGGTATTATATTGCAAACTTTTAATTAGATGGAATGGATTTTGCAGGTTATCTGCAAAAACTATTAGTTTGAGGGGGTCTTTTGCTAATAATTATTTTCGCGCGCTGTGTCCTGGAAAAGAAAAGAAAAAGCCACTCTTTCGGTGGAATGAAAAAGTTTGCCCCTTTTGTTTGTTCCTTCTCTGTTACTCTGATTTCCGGGCAGATTCAATTGTCTGAAGAAAATGCCAGTAGCGAGACCGGAGACATCAGATGCTAGAGTTATCGCTCATGTCGACATGGATTGCTTCTACGTTCAAGGTCTCTCTCTCTCTCTCTCTCTCTCTAAACCCGAAATATCTACAGTTTCTTCACGCTTTAGTGAGAAAAAGCAAAGGATTTTTAGCTCTTCCTAATCGAATTTTTGTATTGTTGGAATTCTGGGTTTTCAATTTCTGTAAAAGTGTNTTTCTTTTTTTTTTTTTTTTTTTTCGTTGGCGTTGATGCTTTTGTTTAGGGATTTGGGATTTCCCGGAGAAAAAAATTGAAATTGCTTTTATTCTGTTAAAATCGCGTCCTCTATCTTATCTGATTATGGGCTCTCTTGGGAGTGGATGATTTTAGTGGAGCAACGGAAGCAACCAGAGTTGCGAGGGCTTCCTAGTGCAGTTGTACAGTACAATGAATGGCAAGGTGGTGGTTTGATTGCTGTTAGTTATGAAGCTCGTAAATGTGGCGTTAAGCGGTTAGTCTAAGTAGAGAGATTGCTTCCTTCCCCAATATTGTATCAAAATCGATTTTTTTTTTTTTCTGGTGGCCAAAACAGTGTTTTTGGATGGAATTTTCCAGGTCGATGAGAGGTGATGAAGCTAAAGCTGCTTGCCCTGAAATTCAACTGGTTCAAGTTCCTGTGGCTCGTGGTAAAGCTGACCTCAATACATATCGCAGTGCGGGTTCCGAGGTCGGTGGAAAGTTATAAACAATAACATTTGATAGAAAAAAAACTTATCTCATTCTATGTGTTTACAGGTGGTTTCGATTCTAGCACAAAGTGGTAAATGTGAGAGGGCTTCGATTGATGAAGTGTACCTTGACCTTACTGATGCAGCAGAAAGCATGCTTGCTGGTGCGCCTCCAGAGAGTCTAGAATCGATAGACGAAGAAGCTCTTAAATCCCATATTCTTGGAATGAGCAGAGAGGTGTGATTTAGATTCTTGATTTTCGTCTAATCTGTGTCAAGAATTTTAGTTGATATTTTGATTTGATACTGATTTTTTTCCGGCTTTGATTTAGGACGGAGGTGATTTCAGAGAGAGTGTCCGTGATTGGATATGTCGAAAAGATGCTGATCGGCGTGATAAGTTATTGGGTTGTGGAATGATCATTGTTGCAGAACTCCGGAAACAGGTGCTTAAGGAGACTGAGTTTACTTGTTCTGCTGGCATTGCTCATAACAAGGCAAGTAGCTAATTTAGCTTTTCTAGTTTATTTTCTTCTCTTTTGTTACTTGTATTATAGCGAGTAACAAGGCATAGCTTAACAAGCAGATGTTAGCCAAACTTGCTAGTGGAATGAACAAACCTGCCCAGCAAACCGTTGTACCATATTCAGCTGTACAAGAATTACTCAGTTCTTTACCAATCAAGAAAATGTAAGTAAGCGTGAAAAGTTTATTGACGTCAACGAAAGTTTTTCTTGTATTTGCAAATGCTGCCTTTTGACGTTATACGGCGTACACTTGACAGTTGCTTCAGTGTCAACACCTCTGCGTTCTAAATAGTCTAATGCGCTCTAGAACTGTGCATTGCATCTTTTATCTCTGTCCCAGGATCAGAAAAATGTCAGTTACTGTTGGCAGTCATGTAGCCCTTATTATGTGTTTTGCAGGAAACAACTGGGAGGAAAGCTGGGCACTAGCTTGCAAACTGACTTGGGAGTTGACACTGTGGGGGACTTGTTGCAGTTTTCTGAAACAAAGCTGCAAGAACATTACGGAATAAATACTGGGTAATAGCTTTGGAAAAGATAGAAAAGCTTGTTCTCCTCAACTGTTAGGCTATTTGCAGTTAGTTCAACATCTTTGACCAATTTTTGATTAGTACCCTCTAGCCTGCTAATGGGTTTATGTGCTTAAGTAGTATAAATTATAAGGGTATCCGACTCGTGCGTATATGTCTGTTTCCATTTGCCAGTAACCAAGTTTATTAATGCTTTTTTGTTTCTGTTTTATCTTCTGACTTGTGTAGTACTTGGTTATGGAATATCGCAAGAGGGATCAGTGGAGAAGAAGTGCAAGGTCGCCTTCTCCCCAAAAGTCATGGCTCTGGAAAGACCTTTCCTGGACCTCGGGCGTTGAAGTCACTCTCAAATGTAAGACCGGAATAAGCACTTATTTTCCCTCTTTTTCATTGATCTTTTTAGTTTATATAGGTCACAAGAAAAAAAAATATATACAAAACTGAAAAAGAAAAAAAAGTTCAGAAAAATGCTAGCAAAAGTACAGTGTCGCTTGTTTACATCTGCTTGTTAAAATAGTATATCACTGCTAGCAAAAGTAGAGTGTCGTTTGGCGAGGAGCTGCCTGAGTTTTTCAGTGATACCCCCAAGGCCAATGGAGGTGAAGAAGTTGATCGAGAACCTTGTGTTCTTAGGGTTGTCCTTTGGAAAGATTGACTCCAAGTACTTCTCCTTCTTTGGATCTTGAAGCTTTTCATTCAAAGCCCTTATTCCCAGTTGCTCAGTGAGTTCTTGGAAAATAATCTTGACAAAGATGCGGGAGGAAGAAGTTGTGTCTTCCTCTGTCAACCGCACATAGGCAAGGACATGCCACGGAAGAGCATCAGTGGCAAGCAGATGCGCAAAGAACATGGCCACACTCCTCAGCTTGTTGGTGTCAAGACGGTGAACAGTTGCGTAATGCTGCACAAACAGATTCTCGAAACATTCCCTGTAAGCTTTGCCTCTTAGGCAGAACCTTTGTGCTAAGTGGCCGTAGAAGGAGCGATAAGTTCTCTCCTCCGTGCAACATCCTAGGATCATAAGGCATAGTTCCATCTCCTGACCTGCTTCCAGCCTAATTTGGTTAAGTTTGTGCCCTGCTTCCTCGAAGTTAAGGCTTGACATTATTGTTAGATAAATTGTCCTCCTGAGGCTGACAAGATCAGTTTCTGTATGATCTTGTATCAGGCTCCCTTCAGCTTCTTCCTCGTCGTCGTCGTCTTCTTCTTCTTGTTCGTTTGCATCTTCCTCCCCAAGTATCTCCCTTTTGAGTTGCTCGTACTTCCTCTCCTTCTGCTGGAACTCGGGGTCGGTCTTGAAGACGTCGAGGGAAGTCTCAGGATGGATTTCATCGAAGAGAGATACCTCATGCGTCACTTGCTCAGAATCCACAAGAACATCTAACTGAGGACGAATCGCTGGATGACCCTCCAAATTTGATCTCCTAAGAGTGACCAAAGACTCGATCAAACACTGAGATCTGTACTCCAAACCCCCTTGGTGCAGAATCCCGAGAAAGATGTCGAAAACTACGTTAAAGGCTCTCGGAGACACCTCAAGAAGCGTGGCTCCACACTCTGTAACAAACGCAACAGCAACCACTGGTGGGCTCACCAAGAAGCATCTGGAGAAGCTCGAGGGCGATACTCTCGCCAGCGACTCGCTGGTTCACGAGATGCGCGAGAAATCTAACCACGGCTAACAATAGAGGCTTGTCGTTGCGATCGTAAGCCCTACGTATCTGCAAAACTAGTCTCCTCAACAGCAAATCCCCAATCGAAGGGAATCTTGAGTTTACAACGGCGATCAAGGCAGCGATCACGTCGGAGAAAGCAGGAGAAGCCATCTGAGACTTCATGCATGATCTACACAAAAGACCTCTTCCTCTAATCCGATTCTCTTCCAACAGTTCCAAAACTACTTGCTTCAGATTGTTGGCGTTTACCTTGTTCACCAATCCGTTGATCCTTCTCCGGAGCTCATCCCATGATTCACGCTCCACATCGATCGTCTTCTCCTTCTTCGTCTTGAAAGCGGGAACATAGAGTCCTTCCATCTCTTTCTTTGAAATCCAACCTAGAGTCTGAGCTCTAAAAGCTAATATATATACAACTCTGTTTTCTCTATTTCCTTTTCCTCTGTTTTCTCTATTTCCTTTTCCTCTGTTTACTCTGTTTCCCTTTTATTTTTACTCTTTTTTTTTTGCATTTATCTCCTTTTTCCTTTTTTACTCTGTTTTACTTTTAGGTTAAGCATTGGCTGAATCAGCTTTCAGAAGAGCTAAGTGAGCGTCTCAGTTCTGACTTGGAGCAGAATAAGCGGATTGCAAGCACTCTTACCCTTCATGCTACCGCTTTCAGAGTACTTAATCTCTCTCTCTCTCTCTCCTGTATTTGTAGTTTGCACATACAGACTATATATGCTTTCACTAAGACATATTTGTGCTGAAAAAATAATGCAGTCAAAGGATTCAGATTCGCATAAGAAATTTCCTTCGAAATCATGTCCTCTGAGATACGGAGTAACCAAGATCCAAGAAGATGCCTTTAACTTGTTTCAAGCCGCGTTGCGTGAGTACATGGGAACATTCGGGATCAAACCTCAAGGCAGTAAGCAAGATACATGGAGAATCACAGGTCTTTCTGTTTCAGCGAGTAAAATCGTGGACATACCATCTGTAAGTTTTATGGACACTAAATCTACTGTTCAGTGATCACTATCAAATATTAGCTGGTTTCTTCTTCACTGATTTGGTAGGAGTAATATCTTGTGACCGTAGGGAACAAGCTCGATAATGAGATATTTTCAAAGTCAACCTACTACTATTCCTTCTTGTTCAGAAGACCAATGTGTTCAAGAACATGTAGCTATGACTCCCTCGGGTATTCTCGAGTTTTTTCTGTATATTTTCAGAACTTTTCTACTGCTCTTGATTCTTTTGGTAACTTAATTTCATGAAACTGGTGCAGCTAGTGAAGGTTTTTCAGAACAGATATCAGTAGAAACCCAAGCTGATATGCCTGAAGAAGACACAAAAGACACTGTCCTAGTCTCTGAAAAGGTATTTGCTCTCGTTTCTCTGTACTCTTCAACGCATATTGTAATCCCTTCTAGAAGTAGTAGAGCACAATTACGCTCTCATTTTCAACTTTCAAGGGAATATAAATGTGATGAGGTTCTTAAGTAATTTAAACGTTAAAGGAATTGATTGGTTAGGGCCTAGAGCTTGTATATGTTCTCAAGTTGTCTTATCAAGTGTAATTGGTGGTATCCTTGAAGAATCAATTTGCAGTTTCCTTGTCAGGATGTAGGCTCTTGTCCATCAAACGATGCAACGGATGCACCTAGCCAATCAGAATCAAACAAATGCACACAGGCAAAGAGAATTGGGCGGAAATCTAAAGAAAAGAATTCTGTAAGTGATTTTTTCGATTTGTTTGGTGCACGAAAAGCTTCTACCTTTGCTGAGTTTTGTTACCCTTTTTTTGTTCTTAGGGAACGCCTTCAATTGTCGATATCTTTAAGAATTACAATGCAAGGCCTCCATCAACTCAGGAAGATTCCACAGTGTCATCAACCAGTAAAAGAGCCAACTTTGGTAGTGAAGTGAATGAAGAGGTTGAAGAAAGAAGAGAAACAGAATGGGGCTATAAGATTGATGAAATCGATCAGTCGGTTTTCGATGAATTACCTGTTGAGATTCAACGAGAACTCAGGAGTTTCTTAGGCCCTAGTAAACGGCCTAACACCGGTAAAAGCAAAGGTGATGGTTCTGCTTCAAGCATTGCTCATTATTTTCCACCATTGAACAGATAGATCCAAGCTCCTTTGTCTCTGTGATTGACTGTATATAGGTTAGTCCTTGTCTTGTTTGAGATTTGGTCTTGTAATTTTAAACTAGATTTATTATATCCTAAATTCTAAAAAAAAAAACAGGTTGATTTAGATTTATTTTCTAATAAATCTTCATAAACTAGAGTGTATGTACTAGATAGCCATATTCTACCATCTTGTTTGAAATAGATGATGATATAAGAAGTTAGTTCATTTATAATGTGTTTTTGTTAAATAACATTTGGCGCATGCTTTTAACAGATATCATGTTATTTTACATGATATTATGCTTTAATTCAAATTATATACGCAATTGATATACTTTTTTATGGTTTTACCACGCATTTTATTTGGCGAATTTTCACTCCCCGTTTGGATATATAGCAAACTAGCCCTATAAATTATTTAAATAGGTTCAATGAATTTGTTGAGCACAAATTGGTCTCGCCTACTTACTTATTTAGGCGAGACCAAAATGTGGTAAATGCATCCCCTCCTAATCAATGTTCGAATTAGGATGCATAACCTTCGCTATTAGTAAAATAGCTCTGCCAAATATTAGAAAATGATGTTTCTTTCATATATTCCCAAAAAAAATCTCTAAAACTTTGAGACTTGGGTGGTTTCACTTGTTTATGTTAGACTTAAACCACTAGACGAACTACTCTTATTTGATTGGTGAACGTTTTGCGAAATACACATCATGGTTCTTGACTTCTTGCACGCACACGAAAAAAAAGATACACATGTCCCCACATGGTTCTGTTATTTCAATTTTAATGATAATAAAATTCATAATAATATTAAGAGAATAGTACAGGTAAAATCAAAATATCGAAAACCTGAAACCGTTTTCGGGTTTAGACAATACAGCAGGCCACTATCATGCCATCCACTGAATTTAATATTCCCTTTTTCTTTTCTTTTCCTTTTCCTTTTGTGTAGTATAAAACTACCAAAATAGCCTCAAACTTGCTCCCCAAAAATGCAATTAATGAAACATTTAAGAGTGTCCGATTTCTCAAGAAATCAATCCATCTTATATTCTTAGCACCAAAATTAAATTTTTGTGGTTAAATTTTTCTATTAGCTCTGCCTAATTTCTCTGTGTGCTACGCAATCACACTTAACACGCATCTTTAGTCAATTTCGTGTTTATATAACAAAGATAAGAGAGTCTTCGTCATCTCTCATTTCAGTGTAAAGCTTTATAAGAAGATAACCCAAGAGAAGAAGAAACCAGTAAAAAACAAAAAACAAAAAACAATGGCGATTTCTTCCATTTGAATCCCAGATATTTGATCGATTCTCAGCTTCTGGGTACTTCAGATTCCTCTCTCTCCTTCACGGGTTTTCCGAAATTTTCATGCTTTTTTGTTTTGTTTCTTGCGTAAATCTATCGTCTTTGTGTGGTCCTACATTTGATAAGATTCTACTGTTTAACATTGATACTTGCCTCGATTCGATCATTTATTGCTTCTCTTCATCGTCTATCCTATTGTTTTTTTCTTTATTTTGATTTTGGGTTTTAATTAAATCAACGCTTTTGGCAAAAACCCAGAAACCGAATCAAATTTTCTCTGTAAATTTCATCTCTTTACTTCGATTAGTTAAGCGTCGAATAAAAAAGGGACTTTTATAAAATTAGAACCTCAGGGATTTGGTTGGTGGAGAAATTAGCCAATAAGAGGTTAGTTTCGTGCATCTCTATCTATCTGTTAACAAAAGTGATCATCTTTGGTGTTTTTTCTGCTGTTTTAGGTGAAAGAATCTCATTTTAGAAGCCATGTCGCTTTTATCAAAACTAAGGTGTATCACAGTAGATGTTACTGGTACACTCATAGCATACAAAGGAGAGCTTGGTGATTACTATTGCATGGCAGCTAAAGCCATTGGCTTGCCTTGTCCTGACTACAAACGAGTCCATGAAGGTTTTCAAATAGCTTACACAGACATGGCACAGAAGTACCCTTGTTTCGGTTTCTCCGCCAAAATGCCAAACATTGTCTGGTGGAAAACCTGCGTGAGAGACTCTTTTGTCAAGGTAATTTGATTTATATTCTTAATCTTCTTACGAAGTGAGGTCCTCATTACTTACTTGGATGTTGATGTATGATTTAGGCAGGATATGAGTTTGATGAGGAGACATTTGAGAAAGTATTTAGACGAATCTATTCGACGTTTGGTTCTGCTGCACCTTACTCTGTGTTTCAAGACTCTCGGCCGTTCTTGAGATGGGCACGCAGTAAAGGGCTTATAGTCGGACTCGTTAGCAACGCGGAGTATCGATATCGAGAAGTTATTTTACCTGCCTTAGGTTTGAACAAGGTAGTGTGAAGAGTCGGTCTCTAATGATGAATCATTGTGATCTTTTAGGTTCTTGAAAGTTTTTGACTCCGTTGTTTTTTTTTGGTTTGGTTGGTTTTAGGAAGAGTGGGATTTTGGTGTGTTCTCTGGTATTGAAGGGGTAGAGAAACCAGATCCGAGGATATATAGGCTTGCGCTCGAGAGAGCCGGGAATGACATTGCGCCTGAGGAGGTTCTGCATATCGGAGACAGTATGCGTAAAGATTATGTTCCGGCCAAGAGTATTGGGATGCATGCTTTGCTTCTTGATAGGTTTAAGACGGAAGCTGCTAAAGACTGGAGAGAAGCTGGAGCTATTGTGCTTCCTGATTTAGTTGCTGTTCAAGAACTTTTGGAGTCTGATAAGTTGAAATGTTAAAGAACAGAGACATCTCTTTTAAGTGTGAAATATAATGTGTATTGTGTAGTTTGAAACATTTTGGCTCTTTCAAGTTCTTGCCAATGGCTTCTTCATTACTTCTCTGAGGAAATATCTAATATAAGTCATCATGTTTTCAAAGCTCAAGATCAGTTAAAACTAATCAAACCAAGCATCATCACACTTTCATTTCGGCAAGATGAATCTCAGAACGAGTAAAGTTTGTAATTTACATGAGCAAGAAAAAGTCTCTCTTACTTTATTTAGAGGTAATATCACAGCACAACATCAGGAGAATAAGAAGAAGAAGCAGCATACATGACAACATGTGATTTTAAACAGCTGCTTCAGCTCTGGAAGGCATCTTCCTCAGGGCAGAGATGGAATCACCAACTTTGATTGTCTTCTTGTCTTTGCCTTGGTTGTTGTTTACATTCCAATTCCAAACCATATCCTTACCAAAGAAAACCTGTGATGCATAAACCGACATTCGATACTGCATCTGTTTAACATCATACCGGATGATTCAACAAGGCGAACCCATTTTTTCTTAGATGATGTGCCTCAAATATCTTACCTTTCCATGCGGTTTCTTATCTGGCATCAAGACTTTGTCTGATCTGAATTTCATCAGAGTTTCAATTGGTTCTGTTGCATCCGGAACTCCGGTTTCTTGATTCACAGTTGTTAACTAAAAAAAAAAACAAAACAGTTAAAACCCTTTGAGCTAAGAAAATCATCTGAGTGTGTATTCTTTACTTTCACATCATCATATTCACCTTGCATCGGCTACATAGCCTAACTCCTTGGAAGACCAAATCATTAACCTTGATCTCATCCCAAAGATCTTCACCAAAAGGATCACAATTACCGACAAGAATACTACAAGAGAACCAAGAAAATCATGATTATGAACGAAAACAACCATCATTAAAGATATAAAGAATAACTCAGGATGAATGATAGTTTACTTGGGTCTAAACCGGTTAATAGGCACTGGTTCTTGTAGAATTGTATTCAGTTGGTCTAAAGAAGCCTAAGAACAAAAAGCAAAACAGAATAATCAAATGCGTATTCTCATTTAATCAATATTGGAATCATAGATATAGGCTCACCTGAGATGCAACCATAAACGGGAACGTGTTTGCAAATGTTGTAGAGTAGCCTGCTGCAAACTCAGGAGGTGAAGGTCTAGTTTCAGTCTCTGCACAAAATTTTCAAAAAAAAAAAAAACTTTTATCAACTCTATCTATGCATCAAAATAAGTTGCTTATGAAAAAGATTCACAAGAAATCAAGAAACCAAAACCTTTATTAAACCGAACCAAACGGCTTTGTTTTCTAAGATAATCTGAAAACCATTTTGCAGCTTCTTCTCCTTCATCAAACGCAGAGCCAGACCATTCCCACATCGACACACCTTCTGCCACCGAGCTTGGTTTAGTCAACGGAATCTTTAACGGGCTCATACCAGGAGCNCTAAAAAAAAAAAAAAAAAAAAAAAAAAATCAAGAATAAAATTTCGTGTTGATTTATTATAACCAAACTTTTTTTAAGTTTTTTTAACAGAGATTTACCCAAAAATGAAGTCTTTGTTGGCTCCCAACCTTCAAAGAAAGCTTCCTTTGGCAACTCCGGTTCGACAAGAGCAAGCTTTGGCTCAAGTTTTTGAGTGTATGCTCTTCCTTTGTAGTTTACAACCAACCAGTATCGGTCCCATTGAAAGCCTGCATGAGTTTCCACAGATTTAAGCCCTTGAATCCACACCAAGACAACTTCATAGTCATCTATACATTCGATCATTAACACTCACGGAGTCCCTTTTCTATTACAACAAAACTCTTTTATGAGAAACTTTATTACTTCTCATCATGCAACAAAAAAGGAGGTAAAGTTTAGTATTCAACTTCCATTCTAACATATTAATAGCATTTTTTCCTGGAAAACTGTTACGTTTCTTGGATTTGTTTTTTCACTTTCCCTCCAATTAAACAAGACCCTCCAAAGAAGAAGAAGATTCGTATGTTCTTTAGTTTACCAGTGGGAGTAACGGTTGCTTGAGAGACAGAGATTCCACGACAAGATTTGATCGGATAAATGAACAAAGATTGAACATTCAGTGCTTGCTCCATTGTTCTCTCTCTCTCTCTCGAAGTGATAATAAAACTAAAAGTAGACGAATCTTGTAGTTTAGTAGAGTGCTTCAAGAGTTCAACACCAACCATATAAACAATTCGTTTCTTTTTAAACTTTTCTGGACTAACTCATTAAATGAATGTTATCACTTTCACCAAAAAAACAAAACAGACAACAACAAAAAAAAAATGCTATACGTAACCTATTTTTTATAGTATTTTTCCGATATGCACATACATCAGCTTGTGCGTGTGCATACTTTAAAGGTTAAAGAAAAACAAGAGAAACAAAATCCATTGACATTTTAGTGGGAAGCAACTTTGTCTCAGCTTAGTAATATTATAATTGTAAAGCATTACAGTTTTAAGTCAGTTCGAGAACAGTACCTTAACACTATCCTTGTCAAAGGCAGTATGCGCAAAGATCATGTTCCGACAAAGATTATTGAGATGAATGCTATGTTGCTTGAGAGATTAAGGACAGAAGCTAGAGCTATTGTGCTTCCGGATTTGTTTGATGTTCAACTACTTTTAGAGTCTGATAACTTGAAATGTTAATAAATTAAAGAAACCTCTCTTAAGCATGAAATCTAATGCGTATATTTTGAACATTTTGGCTCTTTGGTGTTCTTATTTTGAGTAGAAGCGTTTCATGCTTAGAGATGTAGCTCTTCTTATAAATCTACAAGATCCTTAATCATATCAGTCTGATTTGCTCCTGATGCTGTGTAAATGTTGACTAAAAAATCACTACAGCACTTTAATTCGATTCCTAATTAGTTTCTATATTCATATTGTCCAGGCACAAGTTGTGAGATCTTGAAAATGAATATTAGAGAAGCTAATAGAGGGCAGTGACATTCATTTCGGATTAGGGCTTAATTGCATGGCGTGTGTTTAGTGTGTGTGTGTGTGTGTGTGTGTGTGTGTGTTAATGGACACTGATGCTGGACAAACCTGAGGAGGACTCACTCACAAAGCAAATAATAACAGACATGTGTGTGTAGCTTGTGTTCCAGTAGATTCAACTCAAAAGAAAAGTCTTTCCTTTCTCTGTTTACTAGTAATATTTTTCGGCTTATACAAAGAAAGGAGAGACTTGATAACAATCAGAGATGAAATTGTGAGTTTGGATTATTAAATGATCATTTCTCATAACTAAACAAGGAATCTCAAACATTAGAAACATGCTTGAAAATTATACATAAAAGACATCCGGAGCATCAAACATCAAAGACAAACAATTGCGATATCGATCCAAGAAATGACCTCCAAATGTAGACAGAATCTTCGCCTTTCTCTAAAGATACTTTCTTGCGAGTGCACGCACCTTGGTGTCAAAATGCGTCGATGTGATGCGTGAACCGGGCAGATACAAGGGATTCAGAAGAATCTGCATCAACAAAACCATTTCCATGATGGTGAAGCAAATGCAATAGAATACGTGTTACCACGGTGCAATCAAATCAGATCAGAACCAACAATCAAGAAAAAAAAAGAAGATTACCTTTATATAGAGCTCATGCACTTCCTGAAAGAAGCTCTTGATGCCGTCCTCATTGCGTGAATCATGAAGGAGCATGAGACGAGTATGTGTTGATAGAGTTAAGGAAGAAACAAACATTATTTAGATGGATAAATCAGAAGAAGAACAAGAAGCAAAAATGATTTGCTATTTTGGTTCCAAGAAAGAAAAAAAAGGATATGGCCTGCGGTAACATAAACTGACACAACCAGATCGTTAAACCTGTCGACGGACTTCAAGAACCTGAAGAGATTTATATATGATAATGAGATGAATCCTTCAAGTACTTTCACAAGATTAATATGCTTTTTACTCACATGGCACTTGTAGTCCATGCTAAGTCTTGGACTACATCTAAAGCTGCGTGTAGTATAAACTGGTGCAACTGAGCAGCATCTTCTCTCTGCCAAAAAGGAAAGAAATGGTGTAGATTAAAAGATCAAACCAAAAAACAGAGGCAATATCAAGCAAATATAATCATCAACCATACGGAAGACCAGAAACCGATTACTCATGCAATTCCTGTTCATCAAGCTTTAGATGAGCTCAAGAGAAGTAGGTTTACTAACAATAATACTCTAGTAAGAACAATGCATGCTTGCTTGGTCATTTAAATGTTATGACAGTGTGAAACGTTCCTTCCTTCACCAAACAAGAGCAGTAACCACCATTTTCAAATCACCAGCTAAAAGAACAAGAATGATTATCAAATTTATCACCCTGGATATTACCATTCGATGCAAGATAAAATGATTTTAACACTGGAGAGTTAAACTGTGAACAGGAAACCAATGTCAAAAGAAGTAAATGATTCAGTATGTTGCGGAATATATTCACTTATCATGTTAAAGATTCAGAACGTGGATGCAATAAAGCAGGAATATGTACATGTACTAGAAAACTTGAATGATTCAGACTCATTTTTCTCGGATAATAAGTGAAAGTGGAGTAGGAAGTGTACTTTAGCAGCAGATCCAACTTCAGCTTCATAGATGGGAATATCATTCCGACCCACAATTATAAAGCAGGCAGTGTTGTTAGCCATTCAGTCTCCAAAACGGAAAGAAACTAAGATCTTTGTGTTGTATGTCTCCTGTGATTGATTTACAACAAAAAAAAAAAAAAACAGAGATTTATCAAGATTCAGTATTCTTGTTGACTCTTATATAACCAAACCAGTACTATCAACAACACTCGTGATCCAGGACTAAGAACTAAGCTATGCAATAGAAATTGAAAGGCTTTAAGAAGAGGAATGTGTTCACCACTTCTCCCAAATTTAAGGGTTTAAAAAAAGAAGAAAAATATCCATTATCTTGAAGCTTGAAAAACAGAAAATTCAATGCTTGGAATCAAAGAGTGAACCACAAAAGTGTGAAATTTCGAATTTCCAAATTCGCAAACATCTAAAATTGTAAAATTCAACTGCGAATCAATCGATAACCCCCAAAATCTATGTCGGTGACGATATTAAACATGAAAATCGAATCTAAGCATCCATATTCATCGAGGAGATGAAGGAAAAATCGAATCACAAGTACCTGCGACTGCGCGAGAGAGAGAGAGAGAGAGAGATTCGGAATTTCTGAATGATCTGTTTTCGAAATGTTTGACCCGATTCGCTTTTATATCGGGCTTGGATCGGTCAAGTAAGAAGCTGAAAGCTTTTGGTGTGATTCGGCTTCCGTCACTGTTCTTGGGAATCTGATAAAGTTGAAATGTTATAAAAGAGACCTCTCTATTTTTGTATATTTCTTCTTCATTGTTTGGACTCTTATTTTTATCTTTTCTAAAAGGTTTCAATGGCTTCTTCATTACTTCTCCAAGGAAATATCTAAATCCAGGATCTTAGGCTTTCAAATATCACACTTTCAACAAGATGAAACTCAGAACAAGTGAAGTTTGCAATTTACACGAGCAAGAAAGTCTCTCTCTTTACTTTATTTTAAGAGATAAACAAACACCACACAACACACCACACAACAGAAGAAGAAGAAGAAGAAGCAGCTTATATTTGACTCAAGCAGCCGCTTCAGCTCTGGAAGGTATCTTCCTTAGGACAGAGATGGTATCACCAACTTTGACTGTCTTCTTGCCTTTGTCCTCAACGTTGCTTACATTCCAATTCCAAACCATCTCTTTACCAAAGAAAACCTGCCCCATAAAACCGACATTCGATATCGGTTTAGCAATCCAACAAGTCTCTTCTCAAAACTTGACAAGAGCTTATATATATCTAACCTTGCCGCGCGGCTTCTTGTCCGGCATTAAGACTTTGTCTGACCTGAATTTCATCAGAGTTTCAGTTGGTTCTGCTGCACCGGGAACACCGGTTTCTTGATTCACAGTTGGTACCTGAAGGAAGAACAACAACAGTTGAAAAGATAACCTTCAAGTTGAGAGAATCTGAGTCTCCTCTCTCTACTTTCACAGCATCATATTCACCTTGCAGCGGCTACATAGCCTAACTCCTTGGAAGACCAAATCGTTTATCTTGATTTCATCCCAAAGATCTTCGCCAAAAGGACCACAATTATCGACAAGGACACTACAAGAAAACCAAGAGAATCCAGATTCTGAACAAAACCAGCAATTATATGAAGATAGTAAGAAACTCAGGGTGAATTATATGATAGTTTACTTGGGTCGAAAACGGTTAATAGGCACCGGCTCAGGTAAAAGTGTATTCAGTTGATCCAAAGAAGCCTAAGAACAAAATAGCAAACAAAGAAGAAGATCAAACGTGTATTCTCATTAACCGAATACTTGGTATTTTCAGATAACGGCTCACCTGAGATGCAAACAGAAACGGAAACATATCTGCAAATGTTGTAGAGTAGCCTGCTGCAAACTCAGGAGCTGATGGTCTTGTTTCAGTCTCTGCACAAAATGTTTTCAAAGATATTATGACTTCATTTAAATCTGTTGCTTATGGAAAAAGATTCACAAGAAAATCAAGAAACCAAAACCTTTATTAAACCTAACCAAACGGCTTTGCTTTCCAAGGTAATCTGAAAACCACTTTGCAGCATCTTCTCCTTCATCAAACGCAGAGCCAGACCATTCCCACATCGACACACCTTCAGCCACATAGCTTGGTTTAGTCAACGGAATCTTTAACGGGCTCATACCAGGAGCTCTTACCACTGCAAGATGAAATATATATTCCAAGAGTTAAATTCGAGCCTCTTTTCTCAGACAAAATTTTTTAACAGGAGTTTTTACCCAAAAATTTGTCTTCTGTTGGCTCCCAATCTTCCAAGAAAGCTTCCTCAGGCAGCTCCGATTCTACAAGAGCGAGCTTTGGCTCAACTCTTTGAGTGTATGCTCTTCCTTTGTAGTTCACAACCAACCAATACCGGTCCCATTGAAATCCTACATGAGTTTCCACAACCATCAAAGATTAAGCCCGTTGAAGATTCCCATCAAGACAACTTCCAAGTCAAACATTTTATCACTAACACACATCGGTCTCCTTTCGCTCACATCCAATCAAACAAAACCTTGTTCTTGTTTCATCAAACCCGTAAAACAAAGACATTGAAACTTTGTGTCCATCCCAACAAAAAAAAGGGAAACTTTTTATTTTATTTTTACCCTCTTAATACTAGCATTATCCCAATAAATTTGTTCATTTTCTCTGAAAATTTGCTCACTTTCCCTTTTCCAGTATCATCGAACCCATTACTTATAACGGAAAAGAAGCAGATGAAATTAAATGTTATTCATACCAAAATACCAAAAAAACAAAAAAACGAACTTTTTTTCTCAGGAATCAAATGTAGAGAGGAAGATTGTTCTTAATTTACCAGTCTGAGTTACGGTTGCTTGAGGTACAGAGATTCCACGGCAAGATTTGATGGGATAAATGAACAAAGACTGAATCGTCAGAGCTTGCTCCATTTCTTTCTCCGCCGAATTTCCCTTTTCACAGAGCCAAACACTTGACAGAAATGGTCTTTTAGATAAAAAAATGGTTGGTGCCTAAAAGAATACTTCCAAGAGTTTCGAGTCTTTCGACATCCTTTTTACAAGTGTGGTTCGTCTGAGTTTAAAGCATTTTACACACGTGCGACTATATTACCAGACAGGTAACACCAACCCATCTCAAAAATTGATTTTTTCAGTTTCAGTGAATGTTAATCACTTTTAAAAACGGTAATAACAACAGTCAACAGCTAAACAAAATTGCCTAAAGACGACATTTTATTTGTCGTCGACAGCCCACGTACGCATTTTTTAGTATTTTCCGATATGCATAGACTTATCAGCAAATTGTGCTTGTGCATATTAAAGATTGAAGAAAAGCAGAGTAAAAACAGAGAAACAAAAGCCACAGACATTTAGTCAAAAGGGAAGCAAATAGCTTTCAATATTGTCTCAGCATAGCAATGCGACTTTTAGGTAGAAGAACTTCATGTAGAGATCTTTACTGATAAAGTTCTATCTGATTTAACCAGAAGAGTCACATTCTAAGAAAAAAAGTGCACATTTTTCTTTCTTTTGGTTGCTACGATTATAACGTTTCTACTTGTTACGCTTCGCAGCACGTTTTCCATGACCCTTCTTTGGTGGTCCTTTGTTACGACGCTTCAACATCTCAAGCTTCGATAAGCGCCTACAACAACACACACAGACTCGAGTTACAAAAAAAAGAAACGGCCTGTTTATGACGGAACAACAATAACATAAGCAGTGGATTTAGCCAGGCGTAAGTGAAGCTTATAGACAGAGTACGATCCTTATCAACATAACAACATATCAGCAGGCAAACACACATTGTTCCGATGTCCTAAAGCTACTTTGCTGCATTTCACCACAGAAAATCAAGAACACGACTCTGCATAAGCCTCGAATAACACAACCATGAATCCATGATTCAAGTACAAGACTAACAGTTCCTATATTTTTAATGACCAGAAATGATTCTCCCTTTACTGACTCTCTGAATCAATTAGATAAGATAAACAAAGAACATACTGAAGCAAAGAACCAAAGATAGAACACTATGAACTCTAGAACACCCTAAATTCTCCTAAACCCAAACCAAACCAATCCAGAATGTTCAACTCCTCTTCCTAGATTTTCCTTTTACGACTCAACTATAGCTGCTGAGTTGTATCAAAACTGTCCACATTGGGTATCAAAACAGTCCTCCATTATATAGTACAAACCACATTGGGTATCAAAACTGTCCTCCATTAGACTAACACAAAGCTTATTAGCAGAAATCACCTACACACTATCTGCAAATGTAAGCATAGCTTGTGGAAATATGCTATCTAGGCATTGGTTCAGTCCACTCAAATTGACTCTAAGGCTTGCTTGATTTCATGCACCGGGGTTTGCACTATATAATGAGAACAAATAATATAAGAAACAATAAGTTTTTGGAGAGTACGTTTGTTCTTCTCTAGCCAAGACATTGTGATCCTCATTCTTGATGTCGTATGGATACCATTCAGAAACCTTATCCCCAATAAGCTTCTTCCTTAATATCTTATGAGGAGATCTCTGCCCCATTGGGTTAAGCATGTGTCCGAAAATCCTCGCTCTTGCTTCGGTCACACCAAGAGTGACTGCTGAAGCTACAAGGCTTCTTAGGCTACCACTAGCCATCTTCCTCCTTGAAAACTACATGTTCAAGTAAGAAACACACAAAATCAATCAATTTTCAAAATCACACCTTGTATGCTGATAAGTTTAACAAAAACACAGGAAAAAAAATGTCAATCCACAAGACTCAGGGAATAATCTTTAAAACAAAGATGGTAATTGCTTCATACAAAGGTACAAACTTGATGCTAAAATACAGTAGTCCTTGCAATTAAGGTTTTTGCGTCACTGCGATCATCATCTCTAAGCAACGATTCTTCATAACATTTAGTCTCTAACACAGGAAATTTTGAAGTAAAAACTAAAACAGCACAATTAGATCTAGACGAATCTGGGAAAAGTTTCTACAATTTGAACGGGAACAACTGGTAAATTACACGAAAAGAAGCCCTAGATTATACTAATGTTAGAAACGAATCAGAAATCATCCGGAAAGAAAAGCAGAGAGCATTTCGTTATGAATCCAAGAAATACGCTTTGAGACATTTTATCGAACACGTTCCATGCCCGAGTCAAAATACTTGACAAACAAAAACAGCCAATTTCACCATCGGCAATGGAGATTACACGTTGAATCTCGACGGAAAAGAAGAAAACGAGAGAGAAACTTACCGACAAGAGACACTATAGCGACGGGCGGCGAGAGAATCGGAGACGGCGAGACTGTAAAATGAGGACTAGAAGTAAATTAAAATAAATAAAAAAGCTTCGGATATAGTGTGGGTAGCAGCATTTGTCTATTTGAAAGTTCTGAAAAAAAAAAAATATACTACCGATGCTTTCATTGAGAGTTGAACTCAAGACCTCCCGCTTACTAAACGGGTGCTCTAACCAACTGAGCTATGAAAGCATTGCCGATAGGAGATACATTATATATTATTTTAAGAAAACATAGGCTCAGTTTTGTTTTTTCCCTTTTAAGAACACTGATAGTTGGATGTATTTTTGAGGCTGATAAAGTTTAGATATTGCGTAGCCTTGGTGAATTTTCTGAAGAAATTACAATTCAAAAACCACAATTTGTTAGTTTTAGGAAATAACTAGATGATTACATGCGCATTATGCGCAGGATTAAGTTAAACTTTAAATTATTCATATCTAAAATAAATTAATATTGGACGGATATGTCATTTTCTATATTTTTTTAGATCAATATTTGTTTTATTTCTTTATCATTCGATATGAATATTTTTAATATAATAATAAGCATATTGTTTCCCTTGTTTATTAAAAATATTTGTGTTTTTTTTATTTTTGAATAATGGATAGATATTTGGTTATTTATTTATGTTTATTATTGAAATAGTATATCCAATTTTCAAAATACATAAATTATATGATTTATTCAAAAAGTTATGATTTAGTTAAATCTAAAAGATCTTTTCAAAAAATATATAATAAATTTTGATCAAGAAAAATCTTCCTTAAAATTCATATTAAGAAAGCAAATAACAATATCCACTACATATTGCACTCAAAATACTTGTAAAAAAAAAACCATATTAAATTTTTAATGAAAAATATAATTCTGTTAATTTTCACAAAAATTTAAGTCTGTAAATTTCCCACTTACGAATTTAAAACGAAGCTAATGAATTAGGTAATCCTTTTTTATCTAATAAACTATTCTATGTTTTCGTTTATCAGTTATTCNTTTTTTAGATTTGAGAGTTTCTCTGGTATTAATGTTTAAATTCAAACATTTTTTAGATTTTTACAATATGTATTTGATAGTTCTTCTGAAATGTAGAAAATAATCTAATTTTTTGTTCTTCTGAAACCTAATGGGCAGGATTTTGTTGTCTTTAATATTTTTAGAAATTAATTACTTTTATAGATATTCATTTATTTTCCTAAATGACATGTTTTATTTAAGTTTTAAATTTTATGTACACCGTCCGTATGTTTAATACTTCAAAATATTTTATTTGTCTAATGGTTAGTTTTTTTTTTTTTGATACTTTCATTGGCACTTTAAAATATTGTTTTCATTTTACTCTGATCAGATTAAAATATTTTTTGATTTTAGTTCGATCAGATCTCTTTTCTTTTAATAATATTACAACCAAAAATTTTACATCCAGACTATGATTTTTCTATAAAAAATCTCTAAAGCAAAGTATGCCGCAAAGTTCCCACCAAAAAAATATGTTCCGCAAATTTTACACTTACATACGAATCAGTGAATTTTCTGCAAGCATAATTCCAAAATTTTGTCCCAAAAAACACAATTCCACAAATTTCCTTTCAAAAACAGAAATTCAAAAAAATTTAACCAAAACTTTTACATGTATAATAAGATATAAAAAAAAAATCTACAAAACAAACAATTCCGCAAATTAACTTTCAGATTTAATATTTTATATACACACATAAAAGTTAGAACAATGTGTTTTATTAATTGGTAAATGTAAAAGTTTTCCAAGTAATTGTGTTTTCCACGTCATAAATTTACTAAAATAATAAAATAAAAATCATTAATAAAGTAATGAGATATAAATAAACTTATGAATCAATCGTAAAGTCAACATAAATAAACTTATAACTTGTGTACTTCTGTTTATGCCCAACAAACAGCTTCATTTTTTTTTGTCAACCATTTCATTAAAGCCCAATGGGCATAAACAGAAGTACACAAGTAAAAGAGATATCAGCCCTACAATAGCCCAACACATAAATTTATTTTTTTGCTAACTAAACACGTTGATTACACGAGTAAGCTATTAAGAGCATCCTCTGCTACATGGCTTCTTTTGGACTATGTTTGTACCTCCGTCATTGCGCAAACCATCACCGTCGTCGGCCAGTCTCTCGGCTACAATCGCCGGTGTAGTTTTTCCGTTCACCACCATAACCTTCTGCAATCATCATCAGAGAAAACTGGCCGGATCTTCTCATAACCATCGGAGATTTAATCCGAGAACTTTCAACTGGATCTGAGAGCAGAACAATCGTCGGACCGTTACCTAGCTGCCGAGAAAACACCAACTCTCCTTATTCTGATCAAATCCATTGAAGTGGTTCCCAAAATCTTAGTTCTTCAAATAATAAGAGAAACTTCACACATTTATATCCGAGATTTACATCGGATTTGTGAAGACTGACTCTCTTTTCAGAAAAGAATTAAGCATACACCGATGATAATGGGATCCAAAACTAACACCTCCAGATTTGGCTTGGCCGAGTCTTGGAAAAGCAAAAGGAAGAACGGAAGGAACAAAATCCGTAAACTAAAAGACAGCTGAAACAGAAAACCGATTTTAATCGGAAAAGAGAAAGACAAAGAAATCCGTTAAACTGAAATACTTTACAACCAAAAGAATCCGGACTCAGCCGGAATATGAGATCCGATATCGGAACGTGAAGAGCAAACTCTCTCTGATTTTTGAGAGAGAAGAGAGAGAGTTTAAAGTCTAATGAACGGAAAAAACAAAAATCTGACCCGATAGTAAGTCCGCGTGTTTATCCGAAAAGGAGAAATCAATTTAATTAAAAAAATCAAAAACACTCCAAAAAATTGTGAGCTCGCCATATAAGCAAAATAGCTTCTTCTTCTTTAATAGGGAGAATTGTGAATTTACTCCAAAAAAAAACTCTTCTTGTCCTTTTACTCCTTTTTTTACTTTGGTTATTTTTTGGCAAGATTGCCCTTCAATTTAATTAAAAACATATACTAAACTCTTTTACAAGTGAACAAAATTTCTAAAATTTCTAAAAATGATCTAAAGACTATATAAAAAATTTGAACATTTTTAAAATTGTTTTTCATATTCAGAAAATTATTTGAAGTTTAGTTCTACCAATCTCTAAAAGTCAAAGTAGAAAACGTTTTCTACTAGTTACTATGTCGTCTAACGGTTGTAGATCTCGTAATCTACAGATAAGTCATACATCTACGGCATGCAGAATTCGATTTCTACCATATACTAAAAGCTCTACCATTTGGTAGAACTTGCTCTTAATATATTCTACAGAATGTACTATCTTCTATTAATCGTAGATTTCAAATTCTACGATAAACACTAACATCTATCTTCCGTAGTTTTCGTGTCCTACGTATTACAAGTCATTCTACCACCCGCAGAACTAGTGTTCTACAAAAAACATGTTATCTACAACCCGTAGTATTTGTGTCTTTACCTGAAGTTCTACCAAAATAAGTGTCATCTACTTTGCGTAGAATTCGTCTTCTACCAAAATCGAATCGAGAAAATATTTTCGAAATCTTTGTTTCCTTTTTTTTCTCTAACTATCCGAAAATAAACCATCCTCTGTTCTACGACATCCATTCCATCTCTTCCTCTCTTTCTTTTCTCGCTTTCTCTTCTCTCTTTTTCTTCTTCTTAGGTAATATGTTGCATATCTATATAACTTGTGGTTCATGGAAAAGATGTGCAATCAATGGGTGGATATTTGTTGCTGATGAGGATAAAGGAGGAAGACTTGTTGGTTTGGAATCTAATACCAGATTCGAGAAGCTAAAAATGATTGTTTTAGAGGACTTCTCAATCGAGAGCGGGATTGACGTCGAGTTTAGCTATTTGCCACGCGGTTTGATCAATGATGTCATATCTCCACGAGTTGTTATTTCGAACGATCGTCAAGTGCAGAATTTTGTTGGGTACATACGGAAGCAAGAGTCAAAACATTTGTGTGTGACACTTAAAAATCCCAATGGAAACAATGGAGTCAACAATGATGATAATGATGCTAATGGTGGTGTAACTCCAACCGATAGTTTTTTTCCTGCAAAAGATGAGGAGATCAAACCGGAGAAAAGAGAAATCAGTGATGATGAGGAAGTACTGTCCTTAAAGGAAATATAGTATGCTAATAAATTTCGTTTTGCTTTGGTGGAAGCTGTGAAGATTAAACAACAATTCAGATGCAAGAATCACTTGAAGTCCACTTTCGAAATCCTTGCAATGAAGCACAATTTCGACTATAGGGTGCTGAAATCGGATACTAGGTTGTGGACAGCTCGTTGTGCGGATAAAGAATGCAATTGGCGGGTTCGAGCAGAGAATCTAAAGGGTACGACTTTATTTGTCATCAACAAGTATATGAGTGAACATACATGTGCTCCTTCAAGTAAAACAAAAAACGGTAGGACAGCCTCAGCGAAAACAATTGGAAGTCTGATTCTGAAGAAGTATGAAGGTGTCAAAGAAGGACCTAAACCAAATGATATCATACAGCTGATGCGAACAGAGCATGGATGCTAGATTTCTTACGATCTATCATGGGAGGCACATGAGTATGCTGTGAACTATGTGAGAGGTATACCTGAGGAGAGTTATGGTAAAATACCAAAGTAATTGCACATGCTAAAAGAAGCTAATCCGGGTACGCATACTGCTAAAAGAAGCCTCTTTCATGTTCTTATCGTGCAGCAAAGAGAAATCAAGTCCCAGGACATGACATTCGATGTACTTCAAAGCATAAATACCACAATCACATTGACTTTTGTTCAGACCCTTCCGCACAGGCACGTAGTTGACAGAATATGGTGCGACTGATAGATGCTTCTTATTTGCATCAGACTAAACCTCCTTCAGAATACGAGGTACCATGTTTGCGAAAGCGTCAGCCTCTCTGTACCTTTTCAGACTATTACAGTCGAAGACGTCTATAACCCGTTGTTCGAAGCTGATGCACAAGGAGATCCAATGGTTTCCGCCTACGCACACGGGAGTATAGATACGATCAACATCGACACCCCAAACCTTGTCGGTTCTCCCGTGAGAAGGCAGGATACCTTTACCAAATGCCAAGATGAACTCGCTAAGCTCGAACTTCTTCCTTACAGTGCTCCATTGCTCATATGCAGCCTTAATTTGACATGAGAAAGTGAAGTTCATGAATCCAACTCTGTCCGCAGCCCATCTTTTCAGAGAAGTATTCTCCCGAAATATGTAGAGCATCACATCAATTTCCTGAATAATAGCTTATTTTGGTTACTAGCAATNCCCATCTTTTCAGAGAAGTATTCTCCCGAAATATGTAGAGCATCACATCAATTTCCTGAATAATAGCTTGAATTGGTTACTAGCAATGTTGTTGGAAGACATCATGTGATTGCAATATGCAATTTAAAAGTATCTCTAACCTGGTTTTGAAGCCATACTTGTGGAGCAAACAACAAGAGCAGCGACACTGAGTTAAACAAACAAAAGCAACAAACAAGGATAAACAAAAGAACAACAAATATTAAGAATATTGTGACTAAAATAAAAACCAGTAGAAAGATAAGAACATAAGAACCATTTTGCATCTAACTAGAGCTAAACAAGTAACAAAATAAGCTACACAAATGCAGATTTATTAAGTGAAAGATATCACAGAAAACATACAAGCTAAAAACATAGATATAACAGAGTTTTTTTATAAAAAAAGTCATAGGAAAACAAAACAATTACATAGCATGTGAATCTGTAATATGAAAACATGCTAACAAAAAACTGCTAGTCACATTCTTCACTTTAAAAAGCAATAAACAAAAAAAGTATAAAAAGACTAGAACAGAAAACGTTTATCTCTAGCTGGGCAGATAATTGAGGAAGTTAACGTAGGAAAAGCTAAGGATAAAACCACCAAA
>OVBJ01000790.1:0-41845 GCA_900406535.1 Noccaea bulbosa | reverse complement strand
TATAATATATATATATATATATATATATATATATATATATACATATATATACTGTGTACTATAAAATTATGGCCGCAAACACCTTCTTTCACAGAATTATATAAGGGATATATATGCTTGAGAAAATCAACAAGATATATGATGGTAAATGTATCAATTTATCAACTCTTATATACAAAGAATTAGCCTAAATCTAAGAAACTACAGAATAACTCTTACAATTTATTTGGTAGTTAATTAGATTTAGGCAGATCACTAGTTTTCTTACAAAGAATTGGCCTAACTATGGTATAATGCCTAAAAACATTCAGGAGTTTGAATTGTGCCCAACTGCAGCAAAAGGCAGCGTTTAAGAGATTGACTGAAAGATCAAATAAGATATTAGATTGACTGAAAGATCAAATAAGATATTAATTCCTCGCTGATATATAGGATTAAATGAATTAAATAAAAAAAGAAAGAAATATATTTGCTTTGGCTGAAAGAGTTAGCTTACGATCTTGTCTTAGATTCTATCCTAACTGAACTTTGACAACGACATGTATCTAGAAACAACTCCATACGTTTATTATTTCAAGTGACCAAAAGTTACGTATTTTAGCAAAAAGTATTGTAAAAGGTTATTTATGTAAACGAAAACATTATTCCTCATATTTAAGTGGTTAATTACGCTACTTAATTATCTTGGGTATATATGGATAATATTATAATGGATAGGAAATTAAACTTGACAATTTTTATGAAAACATGGATGTATACAAATAAAAATGTAGAGCTTTTTTTTTTTTATAAGGATTAATGTAGAGCTTATTTTGTGGCAATTCACTTGAATCTGATATCAGCTAATTATTTTTTAAAAGGAAGATAAAATTTCGAGTAAAAACTTAAATAGAATCATATATGATATACGTACATGATCATGCATATATAAATACAAGTGCAAACAAACTTTTTTATTATTCACAGCCCTTAAAGATGCGAGAAAAGTTAATGATTTACAACCCACCAATATATATCATTTTGTTACTAGGTATATATTTTCTCGATAAGTTTGATATGTAAGCATCCGAGTTATGTATAAAATTAATAGTAACTTTTTAAAAAAATATATTCACTATTTGTACCAGTTTTTGGGATTATGAATCACAGTGTATATAGTTCGCTCGAAATACTTTTATCTGCTTTTCTCCAATAACCTCACAGAAATATATTTGCACCCCTGAATGATATCATATCCACCAATAAATTATTACCAGCTGATCTTAGTGAATCAATAATAATTAAGTAACAGTAAGTCATTATAAGAGATACTCATAGGCTACATATATTAATCATCGTCGAATTTTTAATTATCTCATAGGCATTGATTTCAATTTTGTCTTATGTGACAATGTTAGGAAATATATATATATTATTTAATGCATGAGAGTATCTTTACTTTATGGAGAATTTGAAGAACCCTAATGTATCCAAATTTTAAATCAAACATTTACATCTACCCATGATTAAATGAAAACAGTAATTCACAGTGTGGTTTTAATATGTCCTCATCATTATGTAAAAGTACTTAGCTAATGAACTGTTACATGCCTATCGAGTGATGCTTTTATGGTAACGCCGGCCGGCGGCATCGCCACTCTTTTGTTTTCATCACCTCACTTTGTGGTTTTTCACAGGCGTTAAATTTTTATAGCATCCGGCAATTTTCCGAATAAGCAAGTTGTTGACGTAGAAAACAAAAAAATAGTGATATTTTAAGATGCAAAAATATAAAGGTAATACTCATATGTTTAGATTGGATGATGAATTAAAATTGGCGTAAATAATGGCTAATGAAAGTTAAAACAGCCGCAAATAATGATGAACGGACGGTGGATGAAGATCGGCCACTTCTCCAAGTGACCCCTATAACCTCCTCTACTTGTAACTTGTCTCCCTATTCCACATCCTATTTGGTAACCATTAAGTCAAGATTTCCCATTAACCTTTCATTTTTAATTTTAATTTGATAATCTTGAAGTGTAGATATTTAGTACTTTAAAAATGTTAACATGTACAAACAGTTTTCACCGTTGGTGTTTGAAGAGAGATCATAAGTGAAGAGAAAGCATACGGGCATATTTGTTTTTTGTTTGGGGCGGCTTAGTGGCTCATATATGTTGGGAGTTTCTATTTTAATCTGGCGATATTGCGTCTCTATTACAATATATCCAACACTATTATAATAATTATTAAATAACTTTAATTATTTAGTTTATTCTCCTTTTGGAAAATTTCAATCTTTTCTCATTATTTTTTTATCATTTGTTTTTGTATCATGTTATGAGTAAAATCAACGACAACATAAAACCGAGTAAGACATTCCAAACCCCTTTTCTTCTCTTTATTCCTTTGTATCATTTCTGCGTGTACCGTACAAGTCCTGGATTGAAATTTGATTATGTATATAAAACTTGAGATGACTTAATAATCTGTTGTATATTCGCTATACTTAACGGATATGTTCACATTGATACGATATTTTTTACATTTAGAAGCTAACTATAATTTTAGATATATACACTTTTGTTTGTTGAAAATATGACCCTAACCATCTAAGATACAATTTAGAACGCTTACAACTTTAGTTATTACTTACTACAGTTACTGCATGTGACGATATATACCTTAAAATTTTGATTCTTAAAATCATACAATTATGGGACCCAAAACAACTGATTTGAAAGAATGTTTCAAAAAATTGACAAGGGAAACCGAAACTCAAAGATTTATCTAACAATTATCCATAAACATAATATTATTAGAAATGGGTTAATAAGATGAGGAAACTGAAATAATGTAATGATGAGAGAAGCAAAAAACTTCTAGAGGTAAGAATGGAACAGAGAGGCTGATGATGGCATGTCGGCCCTCACCCCCAAGTTGGCATGATCCTATTGCTTCTCTCATACTTATTCTCACATTTTGAATTTTAGTTTTCTTTTTGTCTTACTTTTGGGTTCCTTTACAGCTTAATTATTTAAAATTATAATTTTTTTTTTTATAAAAATTAGATTTTCACTTATTTTAAAGATAATTAATGGTTTGATGGCTATTATTGGACAAGGGACAAAATTTTGTTTTAATTTTACAGATAAACTAGGTATAAGGAGGCATTACGCATCAGCTATTATATACATGGAATTTTCTTTGAATGGACGTAAGAGGACAACACTTTTCTAACAATTTCTCTTTCTTTTTTTGTCGTCCACTTTTCTAACTATTTAAGGTTTTGTTTGATAACTCGTAAAATAAAGAAATTTGTGTTTTCAAACGGAATTCCGTCGTATTATCACATCCTAATCTTTTGGTTTAGTAAAGAGCTATGCACTTAAGTTTAGAATTTTAATAAAAACAAATTGGATTTACTTCCGAGCCAATCTGAAACCCGAACTAGCCACTTGAATCACATATTCCCTCTATTTCAAAGTTTTAAAATATTTAGTTAAAAATGCAGTTTATAAAATATAGAAAAAGCATAGTATGATATTTAACTAAACAAATCATTCAATCAAACATAAAAGAAACTGTAAAACACAAATGATCACATAATATCACATAAAAAAAGCATAATATAATACATAGAAATTTGATAATACGTATAAAGCAAAAGAAAACCTCTAAAACATTTCGATTTCAATGGGCTCCATCAACAAGTTATACAGTTGGGCTTAGACCCATTATTATTAAACTCAGTTTCTTCTGTTTGTTTTTCGAAGAATTCCAAAACAAATGAGGAAAGTCAATAAAACTGCTTAAGACAATCCATTAGCGCATCGGTGTGCTCAGGCTTTCCAGCAGAAACTCTAACAAAGCCTCGAAGCTCCTTACTGTTGTAATGACGAATCATCACACCCATTTTAGCCAAATCTTCTTTCAGCTTCTTTGCATCCATTCCACATGTAACCTCACAGAGAATGAAATTCGATTGGCTCGGGTAAGGGTTCAAGAAAGGAACTTGTTTCAAAAGCCCGAAAAGCCTCTCTCTTTCGCGCACCAACGCGTCTCTCACATCCTCCAAGTACTTCCCATTTGATAGAGCTGCTAAAGCAGCTACTTCCCCTGCAACAGAGACGTTATACGGCTGCTTTGCTCTCCACATGTACTCGATTAGGCTCAATGGAAACGCTCCATATCCAACTCGAAGCCCGGCCAAACCTGAAACACCGTCACGAGAGCTCTTAAGATTCAGAGTTTTGTTTAGATTATTTAGTGAAGTAAAAACCTGATCTTGTTTTTTACCAGCTCGTTTGCTGAAAGTGCGAAGAACGATAAGGTTTTCGTACTTCTTCACCCATTTCATCCTTGATTCAACTCCTGAGAACTCGATGTAAGCTTCATCAAGAACAACAAGTATTGGCATGTCCAGAATCCTCAACAGATCGTCCTCTCTGATGGTACTGTAAACACACACAAGAAGAGGAACAATCAATTAAGGATCTTGAACAAAAAGATCTAACCTTTTGTGTTTTTTTTTTTTTTTACTTTTACCTCCCATCAGGATTGTTAGGAGAAGTTAGGAAAATGCATTTCGGTTTTTCTTGTCTTACAACTTCAGCGATTCGGTCTACGTTCAAGGTGAAATCAGCATTCCTTGGAACTGTGAAAGCAGACAAAGACCACACATGTCTAAGAGAGTGAGAGAGAAGAAGAAGAATCAAAGAGAGTGTAACACAGAAAGCCATTCACCTCTAATGACACCTGCATCGTTCACAGCAGCATCAAAGGCATACATTGAGAAAGTCGGAGGACAGTCTATGATCTTCTCACCAGGATCCAACACGCATCTGCAACAAACACACGTTACAGTCAGGTTCATGTGGAAAGAAAAGTAAAAACCAAATCTCCAAAGCCCATACCTCATGATCAAATCGATAAGCTCGTCAGCGCCACAACCAACAAGAATGTATTCAGACTCAAGACCAGAGTCTAGAGCAAGGGCATCACGAAGTATGCGACTTTGCGGATCAGGATAGACATAAGGGAACTTCATATTGCCTAACGCTTTAAAAACCTACACAGAGAGCAGCATTCTGAAAACACTATAAAGGATTATCCTTTTTAAAAAAATCATCAACATGTGTGCGAGTGATTTAGAGAAAGATTAAAACTTGCCTCTGGAGGAGGACCATAAGGGTTCTCGTTTGCATCTAACTTCACAATATCCTCAGGCTTTCTTCCTAATTGAGCAGACAGTACCTAATCGCAAAACTAATCCAAATCAAATCCGAATCGTATGACAAAGTCAACCATCAGGGGAAGTGTTTTGAGATCAACCTCAAAGGGTAAAATTGGTTGATAAGCAGACAACTGCCTCAAATGGGGACGGAGAAAAGAGTCTCCCATGATTGTTGTGCTGTTGGATTCGTCTACAGCTGGGCTCGAAGCTTGAACGCAATAAACCCTAGCGGTGCTTTTACCGAACGAGCAAAAGGGTTTCTTCAAAAGTCGAGACTTTCGTTGATTTGCTGCCTCTGAGCGATGAATTGAGAACGACGGAGAGCCCTGGACGTTGATCACACCCATCAGTTGTTTTCCGTCTGCGCAAGCATCAATCAAAATTGAACATCCGAATCTCAAGTGAAATGGAATCTTTAAGGTGAATTACCTGAGAGTTGTTGGATAGAGAGGCAAATGGAAAATGAAAAATGAGAGAACCTTAAGTGTACAAGAAAGGGCGTTCAGACAAAAAAAAGGTTCGATTTTTAATATGACCACACTTTGTGATTCGCTGGACGGACAAAAGTTGGAAATTTTATACTTGTTGAAGAGTCTCCGACTGAGAGAATTCCAGTACCGATTTAGGGGTACCCGGAATTGAATCCGTAACCCGGTTCTAAAGATTCGGGTCCTCAATTGATTNTTTTTTTTTTTTTTTTTTTTGTTATTACCGTTGGGACTTGGGAGTGCACAATCGAATTAGGTAAGAAATCGTGCTTGTTGACTTACTCGACTTGTAGAAAAAGGTTGCAAGTCTTCCAATACTATTTAAAGTCTTTTTTTTTTTTTTCCTCATTTGATGAATGTCAATTTTAAACTTTTCTTTTCCAATTTAAATATTCTTGATTGTCTGTGATAAAATTATGTAGAAGACTTTTTCTTTCGCATAGCTAACTTATAATATACTATTAGACAGGCCCGGCCCAAACTAATATTGGGCCCTGTGCCAAACTAAAATTTTTTTAAAAAATAGTGGTGTATATTGCAAATTTCAAAATTTCGGGCCTTTTTTAGAGTATTTCGAAAATACAGGACCCTAAAACTATAATGAAATTGTTAAAAAAATGCGGGACCCACGCGGGACCCAGTGCAAAAGCACTCCCTACACTTGCCTAGGGCCGGGCCTGCTACTAGGATTGGACCCGCGCCCTGCACGGAATGATGGTTTTTAAATTTGTATTTTATTAAAAGATGTCGATTTAACTATTTCAAAATTTTATGCGACGGATTTTCACCTTATTTTGGTTTTTATTTTTTTTATTGTATGGAAATTAAACATCTTAAACTATTTTTTTTAAAAAGTAAACAAATTAATGATTTAAACTTAGTCATAGATTTAATATGATAGATTTAATCAAGATACTTAAAATTCAAATGATTACAATATAATAAGATAATAAAGTTTATGTGTGTGCACATGGATTAAAACTATTTTTTTTCAAAACTTAAACATGTTTTATTATAATTCTAAAATAATCCAACCAGTAAGAAAACAATATGCAGAATCCAAATTGTCAAAATAACAAAATATAGTTAATTTTGTACTAAAAGTTGAAACAGATGGAGTAATATTGAAATTTGTGATCAAAATAAAATATTTATAAAAAATGTTTTATTCGATTTAATACACTTTAATTCAAAATATATTAAATTGAATATAAAAATAATTTACATTTGGATATCTACTAAAGGAGGTTTTCTATTTATATGGTTAAAGATTATCTATTTTTTTATAATATATTTCTACACATTCACATAATAACATATCCAATATGGGAATTTTAATAGTTTTAGTGATTATTATTGTTTTCAAAAATTCAAATTATAGCATATACAGATTTTTTTTTAAAGAATTTCTTCATTATAGTTTTTATATTGTGATTCAAAATCAATTTATAAATTAAAGTTAAAAAAAGACGATAGGAGATATATAATGATTTTTAAAAAATTATTATGATAGAATTTAATTGAATCTCATATCTTTCTTATTTATTTATTTTCGTAATTGTCAATTAAGGAAAGAGAATAATAATTTTTCATTAATAGTATATATTTGATTTTCTAGACATAATATGCAATGGCACACTTTATAATTTTTCTAGTAATATTTGTCTAAATTGGAAAGGCCATTGAGAGTGAACCATATGATGACACCTCAGCATGGCAAATGTGTTAATAACACATGAGTGCAAGGTTAATTCTAAAAAAGGTTTCTTTTTTAATATATTAGGGATATTTTTGTTATGGCAAATTAAATGCCACACGTTAGTGAAGTTGATGTTATCCCCCACTGTTTTTTTAGGAGGTGGGCTGTGATGCAAGTCTTTAACTCTCTAAGAATTCTCTTCGCCATATTGCAGAGATGGAGTAGAGCAAGAAGAGAAAGAGGAGAACAAGATGAGCAAGATGAAGAGAGAAGATGTAATCTCCAGTTAAAGAATAAATTTTGGTGTTTACTAATTAAACAAATGATGAAATTTTTTTTTTTTTTTTTTGTTTCTTTGCGCAACCATAAACAGTTAATGGTCTAGTAGATCATGAAAACTAGTCACAGAATTATATTTGAAGTCTTTTCGTTGACAAATGTGTAGCTTTAGAAAGTTTAATTTTATTTGTATATCTACCAAGTTAAAAAGGTGCCTTTGCACAACATAAACAATTACAAAGATATCATCTGATTGATCAGGAATGTTGCGAATAATCTATTCTAAAATGGTCTAGTGGATCATGAATATTAGTCATAGAATTATATATTTAAAGTCTTTTCGTTGATGTGTAGTTTTAACCACTGCTTAGCTCTGAGATTAAAAAGAAAAAAAACAAAAGTCTATAATAGTGACTTCAGAAAAATCAATCGTAGATGTAATACAGACACCATTCCGATCACACATTTCATAACTCATACAGTGAACAAAAATTGAATGTTTCAAATAAAACTTAAAGTTTTCTGGCGGTAAAATGATGAAAAAAGGTTCTTTACTTTCCTTTCTTCCAAATGAAAAAAGACTCCAGCCTAACTATTTCACCCTCTTATTCTAACCCTCTTCCATTTTTCACCTTATAAATTTACACATATTCAATTCAAACCCCACACATGAAGCAAAAGAAATGAAAGCAAAGGACCAAATCTGTTCTTAAAATTTAGGGACCTAAAATTAATTGCTGTGAGCCACTCAAACTACAAATAACTTTCTCAGACAATTACAGTTTTCGTTTCCCACAAAAGCCCCGTAATTTATGGATTCTACCAAAAAGACCCCAATTCCAATAATGATCACGGTGATCTCACCGTGGATGAGTTTTCGCCGGCGATCTCTGAGAAGAACTCCGCAACACAAGAAACTTTTTCAAAATCCTGATCAACACCAACACGTTCGGACTCTTCTTCTTCGTCGGCGTATTCTTCGTTAACTTCATCCCGCTCCCAACCGCCACGGCGGAGCTCTCGTTTGAAAGCAAAGACGATTTCTTCTCTCCGCCGTAGTCGCCGCCAGGATCGATCCTCAGACTCTGGCTTCTCGGCGGAAGTTCCTCGTTGAGATCTTCCCACAACATATCCATTTTCTCCTCTGCTTTATCGTTCCAACAACTTCTTGTATCCACATAAGAGAAGCTCTTCGTCTGATCGTCATCACCGTCTTTTCCGATGATTAATCTCGTTAAACCTCTGTCGTAATCATACCGGCGAAACTTCTGCGGCGAGTGTTTCCACAATGGAGGTGAATCGAGGCCGGAAAATTGAGAAGAATCTTGTGAAGGGAGAGATGGGAAGCTAAATTCTTCGGAGGAAACATTGTTCATTGCCATTTTTGTGGATTCAAGAAACTAGAAGATAGAAAGAAAAAAGTTAATAAAAAGAAGAAAGAACAAGAAGAAGAGAGGACAAATGAGATCAGACACACAGTTTGTGTTTTGTTGGTGATGTTGGATTCGTTGCTCTTTTTTTTTNTTTTTTTTTTTTTTTTTTTTTTTTTTTTTTTTTTTTTTTTTTTTTGTTGGTTCCTTTTCTAGTTCAACTGCTACAACAAGTTCTCTTTTTATTTTCTTCTGATAATTTGGGTGTTGCAGAGGAAGTTTTTTTGGTTTATTAGAATTGTTTTTGCTAGATGCGTTGAATATTTATATTTATCTTAGTAACAAATTTAATTTTTGTCTCATGTGGGTTGCGATTTTTTTTAAAGATTTTATTTCTCCAATGAGTCAACTGTAACTTTCCTTTTTAGGTAAAATTATACTTACGTATTTCTCTATTTGCAAATCGGATTACCTCGATCAATCTTTACCATGTCATGATTTCAAGAGAACAGTTGTTACATTTTACATTAATGTGAAAGTTGAAACTTTACGTTAGGAGATTTTTTGCTATCTTATTATATACACTTTTAAATAAACCCAACTAGTGATTAGCTAAAGGATATGAAATGTATAAAAGAAGAGTTATGAGAGGGACACGAACGCAGTTTCAATTTTGACATCTCATCTACCAGCGGAGTGATTAGATTGAGGGAAAATTGAACATAAAAACTTTGTCTTTATCTATTACCATCAATGTTATAACTCCACCTCACCAAAACACTATTTCTTCAACAATTGACTAAAAACATTTGTTTCGTTAACTTTCAAAGTCTCCATTTTTAATAGTTTTTTCAAAGGACTTAAACCAACCAACGTAGAAAATAGAAGACTATTATCAATAATCAAAGATGCAAATTTTAGTCAGATACTTGTAAAAGACCAAATTTTTAAGCAAAACCCATCTCTGTTAATAATAAATCTTAAAAGGTCACAAAAGGGTTTACGCGTGGGTGCGTGCTAATGCCGTATGTTTAAACTCACAGCATATTTACCGATATCGGAGAAGAAGATGATGATCTGATATGTGAGATCTTCATCCTCTTTTGCTCCTTTTACCTTCCTCGATCTTTCTTGAAACCATCTGTATTTGTAAGACAGAAGAAACCACGGTTCGTGTTCATCGTAGATCGAGACAAGGAAAAAAAGGTTGAGGATCTCTCTCTCTCTGGCTTTGCAGTTATCAAAGCCATGACGCTCTTTAAGGTGACCGGAGAGATTCTTGGCGTCTAAGTGGTATGCCTTCTTCAAACCCATCCTCGTTGATGTGCTTGCTTATACGCAATGGTAATATTACTGATGAACCTGCAATAACATAGCGATAAACAATCAGTTGCAAACTCTCAGAAGTGTGTACATACATCTATATAGTATGTATATTCTTGTTCCTTAAAGCTGAGAGATTTCTTCAAAGAATAACTTGAGATTTGTTTTCATATCCGAATACGATTTTTTCCTCATCAGAAAAACGTATCTTCCAAGATGGAAATAAGAAACACAGATGCAGAAGAAGTGACATGAATGAAAAACGTAACGCACCCTCCACCATGTCCTTCGTTCTATGGAGAAGAAAAGTTCCTGAAAGTATTGTAACAAACCCACACATTTCTGTGACAATCTGAGTACCGTTTTGCCGATCCCAGTCCTGTTTTAAAAACATAAAAGCAGTGATTTGATTCATGTACCAATGCAACAACAATCCACATACTGTACAACGATATATACATTTTGTGGTGGAAGGTTACCTTAAACATGATAACACTGGCTAATATAGTTAGTGATGTGAACATTACGTAGTATATAGGAGATACTATAGCTGTATTGAATGTATCAAGAGCCTGCAAGTGAAAAGCAAATAACGCAATTAGCATACTACCCAAAGAAGACATCTAATTACCTACATTAATTCTACAAAACGATTATCTTAAACAACATTTGACTAATACTTACCTTGTTTAAGTAGTTCAGCTGCGTTATCACGCAGGTAAGTACGACTAATGTGAATACCCATGTTTGCGGATAAAATAACTGATTCGTTCCTGAAAATGTTAGCTTTAGTGCTATTCCAAGAGCTTTAACGCTCATTACCTGTTCACATGATTGGAAATATTATTTTAACAGTGATGAATCAGGGCCTTTTAGAAAAAATGCAAAATAGGATTACAAACTGGGATTATCATTACATACCGATAATGATCCCACAAGCGAACAAATACCGATGTAGACCATTACGTTTGTCTGCCCGTATTGGGGCACACAGCGGATAATGAGAAATATAGCAGCACCAATTATTAGACTCGCATAAAACATGAATGCTGCAACAAAACTAGACGAAGTTAGAAACGTGAGATGGTGACTATCTCCCATACAAAATAGAGAATCATCACAGTCCCATCAAGCAACGCACCTGGTTCCGTTGCAAGATTCCAAACTTCAATCACAGAATTAATTTCCTGTTCTTGAGGAGCATGTAGAACAATTGTCGTGGAACCCACAACACACAAAGCACAGCCAAGAACTCCAAAGATGTGTAGTTTCTCCCGCAATATAATATGAGCTAAAACAGCACTGAGATCCAGAGAAGAAACTGTATAAGGAAAAGTCACCGATTGAATCTCATATAGAAAACCTGATAGAAGAGACAGACACGAGCTCTCTCTTGCCTGATGATGATACTAAGCGCGCCTAGAGGAGTGACTAGTATAGCCGGTGCAAATGCATAAGCAGCAAAATTGGCAATTTCACCGAGTAACACTGCAGGTAGATTGAAAATTAACCAACAAAAATAGTATCACTAACTAAGAAAGAAAGATTGGAAAATCCATGGAAACAAAGACTCACTTGTTGTCATGCCGATCCACCAAAGAGGCTCGTAAAGATAAGAATACCCACCAACACCTACGAAGTATCAGATCGAATCATACTACGAAAGCAAAAAAATCTACAACTCCACAATGCAACCATGGCAACTACAAGCAATGTGGTGATTCAGGGAACTTCAACAGAGGAGAGAACAACATCTGAATAGTGATTAGTTCAATAGAATTTAGAGATCGGAGCTGAATCTGTTCCCAATTTATCACAGATTATAGCTGCTTGATCAATTTGAACATAATTTCGCACTCTACATCTACAGTTCCAGTATCGAAAATCAGATTTCAGAAGCTAATTTCGATTTCAGCTACGAAGATGAGGACAGGAGAGAGAGGGAGAGAGATATGTATCTACCTGCTCTAGTCCCGGTGCTCGCGGCTTTCTTAAGACCTTTCTTCTTAACGATGAAACTAGCTCCGATGAACAAACTAGAAGATATCGCCAACACCAAACCCTTAATGTTATCAGACGACATCCCTTTATAAGAATCCCGCCACCCTCCTCCACCTCCTCCCGATTCCGCCATTCTTCGATTCGACGGAAAATCTCTAAATCTTCACCTGCTTTATAACTTCAACTCAGAATTGAAAACCCTAAATCCGCCAGATCGGAACTTCAGATGTGAGGGATCGAATCAGAGAAGAAGCAGAAATTGCATCTCCGATACTAATTTTGCAGGCTCTCTCCAGTACGATAACCAGAGGGCGAAATTTGAGTGAAATCGGAGTGCGTTGAGAGAAGATCTTGAGCGGTAGGTTGGTGAAGGATTGAGGAAAGGTTTTGGGGAAAAAAAAAGGAAAACGCTTGGAGAGAGAGAGAGAGTAAATGACTCACTGACCCTACTGTCACTTTTCCGGCGCCACCATTTTTTATTTATTTATTTTTATTTTTTATAGTAATTAAATGTCACAAATAATAAAAATTGGTTTCTTTTTAGGAATTTTAAGTGTAAGTTGATCTATGTTAATGTGCTATATGAAACTTGGCATATTTTTGACTACAAAGTTCGTTGATTGAAATCGATTTGGACTGTCCAATATAGTTGCAGCACCACCTGAATCTGTGTAAATTTGTTGGGGCTTTCAAGATCTGTTTCTGAAATAACAAAATATAATCAAAACAATGATATACATATACTAAAGCTCATAGTTAGACTTAGATCCTAGAAAAATGAGACTGATGAAAAATAAATTTGTTCATAAAGAGCTTTATTGTGCAAGAAAATAAATGATTATTTTGATTGATATGACGAAAAGAAAAAGAGGAGAGTTGCTTTGTGACAATTTTATAGGTTACATTTCTTAATGACATAACAAATATATATTTATATGAATCTCTAGTTGCTAAGAATCTTAATTACGTGAGATTTGGGTTTGATGTGAGACATAATATCTATATCACTACTGCTTCTTATTCTATGCAAATTTATATCTATATCCCTGCTTCTTATTCTTCACCTTCGATTTGGTATTAACTTGTTTGATTTATAGTTTCTTTAACTTGATCTGGTCATTTTTCCGATGTAAAAATGCTATATAGACACTTCTAACAAAAAATTTTGATGCAGTTGATAAACATTTTCGCCTTTGCAAAGGGTTTATTTCCATCTTAGCTTCTTTCTATTAGAAATTTTTTTTTTGTTAAAAACAAGTTTACAAAAATAAATATGGCAATATTTATCATATTTTGCTAATATTTATTCTCTTTTTTACAGTCATATGCTTATAATTGAAAGCAATATATGATTGCTTTATAAAAATCTTAAATCTAACAATAAAATGTGTGTTATTAGTATTATCTTTAAAAAAAAAATGTAGTCAAACGTGTATTTACTGATGGCCAAAACTAAATAAATTAAAATATGTTTCAAATTGATATTGGTAACAAAGACAACAAAACTAAAAGAAGGACGAAATACAGACTACCGAATATTACTTTATTTTATCACTTGCCTTTTTTATGGTTTGATACAACAATACTGTATTTTGATGTGTTTGATAAGAAAATTAAACATAATAAACTAATGGAATCCTCCCATGGCTGTTGGCTTTGGTGCGTCCGGTGGTGGTGAAGGTAAAACGGTTAACGCTAATACTCCACTGATCACCGCTGCAATTGCTCCAAGCACGAAAGCTGGTAAGTTTCCACCGCCAAAGAAGGCGTCGAAAGGTCCAGCTCCGAGTGCTACAATCATTTGTGGTATCACAACCGCCAAATTTAAAACTCCTATAGAAAGACCTGTAAAAAACAAAAACAAAAACAAAAACAAAACAAAAAAGCATGCTTTTGTTAATTTCAAATTTGAATATTTATTTTACAAGGTAATTTTTTTTTTTCCAAACATGTATGGTAAATTGCATAATAGGTGGATAAAATGAAACCTATAGATAATTATTAAACAATATTTTCTCTATAGTAAAATATAAACTGTTTTAGCATAAATGCATAACGTATACATCCAGATAATTGCAGATATACATTATGCCAAAACAGCTTATATTTTAGGACAGAGGGAGTACCATAAGAATTGATTACATAGAATTTTCAATTAATATAGCTAAGCTAATAGATATCTCCCTATTAACTAATATGTATGGATAAAGTTGTAGATATTATCCACATAAGATTTTGATGTTTTAGAAAAATGTATCTGCAATTATTTGGATATATATATATGTGTTTTGAATTTAATATATCTAAATAATTGCAGATATATTTTACTAAAACATCAACTACGGAGAGAGTACTACTAAAGAAAACATACTTTATCCTCATTAATAGATTAATTTTATTCAAATTTTGGGATGTTACCCAAGAAGCCAACGGACTAATTTTGGTACTTTCTGTCATTTAACTATTCCAATCACATGTGTGAACCTATTAAACGCTAATTGAATTGGTCCCCATTGTCAGACGGTTGGATTTGTAAAGTAACCACAACACAGTTGAATAAATTAATTTTTTATTTATTTCAAAAACTACCTTGGCCGGCGCCGGAGCTGCTTGAAAATATGGACGCTAGTGCATATGGAGTACTAAAAGTGACCTGTAAAATAAAATGAATTAGTTAATTTTAAATTAAGCCAAAACCAAAACCAAAAAAAAAAAAAAAACTTACAGCTAATGGGATACCAAGGACAGCAAAGAGACTCAACGCTCCAGCTCTAATACCAGACGACGGTCCGGCTAAATCACCGGCTATTTTCCGGTGATCCTCCGCCAATTTCGAAACGAGAACCGTCATGGCCAAACCTGCGGCAAACATGAAATTCACAACTCCCCAAAGCCTTTTAGCTCCTCCCACTTTCCTCCCAAGCCATTCAACAACAAGTGACATGAAACCAATAACTATCGCATTCAGCATAAGACCAAAGGCTCCTTGGTTTACTCCTTTGCTGTAAAGTTGCTGCTTCAATCTATCGCTTCCTTCTGAATCTCCACCGTACACTTCACGACCCATCCAATCGGTATCGAACAAAAGAAACGGGAACCATGCGATCCAATTTATTGCCGTGACTATTAGAAGCATCCACATCGGACGTTCCATGACTTTGAAAGCTCCCAAGATTTCTCCGAAGAAAGGAACTCTCGAGGCCTTCTCGTCGTCGTCCTCGGGGGAGTTTACCGGCGGCGGAGACCATTGCTTGTCTTTGACGTACGAGAGAGACGTGACGGTGACGATGAGGAGGAGAGTGATGCATATAAAGAAACACGATTTGAGATTCGCGCAATACACATCGCAAGCTTGCGACTTTGTAAAAGGAAACCACGTGTGGAGGTTGTTGTAAGACCCGGCCGCGTACCCCAATATGCTTCCAACCGCAATGAAGAAAGAGAAACACGCGTTTGCGACTCCCGTTTTTTTCGCGTCTCCGGCGGCTAAATCGGCTAGGAAAGCGCGGGAAGGTCCTTGGAGGGTGTTGTTAGCGACGTCGAAGATCCAGAATCCGGTTGCGAAGATCGCGATTGCTCGGACTTTCGGCTTTTTCACGAGGTCGTCTCCCATCATGTGGCCGATGTCCGCCGCGTATCCGATTAAGACGACGGCGACGGCGACCAAGGCGGCTCCGACGACGATGAAAGGACGACGGCGGCCGAATCTGGAGGTGCATCTGTCACTGTGGAAACCGACGATTGGCTGGACAATAATACCGGAGATGGGACCGCAGAGCCAGATTAGAGACGACCATTTGTGATGGATCCCGAGAAGCTGGACGTAAGGTGTGAGAAGAGAGAGCTGTAGGGCCCACCCGAACTGGACTCCGGCGGCGATTGAAGCGACGGAGATGATTTTACGGAGCGGAGATGGTTGGTCGATGTCTTCCGGCGGCGACGACTGTGTCTCTAGAGCAGCCATTCTTCGTTTCGACGCAAAATCGAAGTCTGAATCCGCGAAATCGGAGTTTCAGATGTGAGAGTTGGAATCAGAGAAGAAGCAGAAACTGTGTGTCTCCGCAACTAGTTTTTCTGGCTCTCTCCACTACGAAAAGCAGAGAAGAAGGTGAGATGAAATAGGAGTCTGTTGAGAGAAGATCTTGGAGAGACGTGGTGAGAAGAGCAAGTGACTACACTGTCCCTACGGTCACTTTCCCGGCGTCACCATTGACCGTTCTAATCATTTATTTTTAAGTATTTTTAAATGTTAATGGCATATTTTTCACTACAAAGCTGGTTGATTCGAATCGATTTGGACTGTCAGTACAGTTGCAGCACTACCTGAATCATATTATGTTAAATCTTTATTGGGGTTTTAAGATCTGCATCCGAAAGAACAAAATGTAAGTAGAATCAAAACAGTGATATACTCGAAGCTCATTATAGTGATATATGACTGTTTGTGGATGAAAACACAAATGTTTCAATCATAGACATAATTCTAGAGTTTCAAAGGGATTTCATGAATTGTTAGTGTAGAATTGTTAGATAGAGAATTACGGAATGAATTCTTCAACTACAGTCAAACCTCTATAAAATAATACTGTTGAGGCTTTAAAAATTTATTATCTTATAGAGATATTATTTTATCCATAATGTAATAATAATTATTTTATAGAAATATTTTATCAAAAATAAAAAAATTATAAAAATATATTTTTCAGTTTTTGAAAAAAAAAATTTTTTTTTTTTTTATATTTTGTTATTTACATATTTCATATTATGTTAATTTTATATTCAATTTTGCTTTTTTTTTCTTCGTACTAGACATATTGATTTCAATTAATATTTTTTTTGCTCATTTATCTATCTCTGCAATTCTTGATTTCTTGAGATATTTTCCTAAATTTTAACGCTTTTAATTCATAAGTCTTAATTATTTACTATATATTGACCCGTGAGAAACACGAGATGTTATAATTTTTTATAAGAAAACATTAAGTATTTATATTATAATTATGTAAATAATAGTGATTGTTGTTGCATGACTCGTGACAACACAGGTTTGCATCTTATAAATACTCCCTCTGTTTCACAATATAAGGGGTTTTAGAGTTTTTTTGTTTCATATTATAAGGGGTTTTCAAGTTTATATGCAAAATTAAATGTGTTTTTGTTGCTTTTTTATTTTTGAATATTGGAGATTATTGGTTAATCTGTTTTGGAATTGATGATAAAATATTTTTTATTTTTTAAAAATAGAAAAATTAAATATGTTCTTAATATACGTGTAAAAACCTTAAACCTCTTATATTGTGAAACAAATAGAGTAAACATTAAAATATGCTAATTAAATGAATGTGATAATTAATGTAAATGATATTTTTTTTTTTTTGCAGATTCTTAGGAGTTTTCAAACAGATTTGGACTTATGGGAATCATCGGAGATGGGATCCGTTTAAGTTCTAGCGAATTAATTTTGATAAGCGTTCAGTTGTTTTGATTTCAAAACAACTATCCGGTTTATCTACCCGGTTTGATTTAAGTTGATTCCAGGTTTTTGGTTGTTTGGCTACATGGATATGTGTTTTTAGCTTGTTTTGCCTTGATTTCTTAAGTTGTGCATCTATTTAATAGTATAGATGATTTTTTCTTTGAAGATTCTTAGAAGGTTTCAAACAAATTTGGACTTATTTATGGGCTTAGGTTTCAAACAGATTTGGACTTATTTATGGGCTTCATTAGAGATGAGAGAGATGAGATCCGTTTAAGATCCAACGAATTAATTTTGATAAACGTTGGGTTATTTTGATTTCAGAACAATTATCAGGTTTATCTACCCAATTTGATTTAAGTTGATTCCAAGTTTTTTGCTGTTTGGCTACATGGATAAATGCTTTTAGCTTGTTTTGGCTTATTTTTTAAGTTGTATAAATATACTTTGCTTTTGTTAAAAAACAGCACACAACCTTACTATTTTCTTAGCTCTACTTTAATCTCGGAAAATCATAGGTAACACTTGGTTTTTTGGATTTTGTCCTTCAATTAATACATATTTTGTAGTGCACTTTCTGTATTTTTTATAGGGTTAAAACTATATGTATCAAGTTTTTGGCGTCATTGGATTATTAATTTTATTCAACGTTTTTCTAAGTATAAGTAATAACCATAATTATTATCAGAAAATCTTTTTCGGTTTTTTTCTTTCCTTAGTCGAATCTTTTTTTTATGGTTTTACCAAAGCAAAACAGTAAAAAACTGTAGTTAACATGTACTTACTGAAGGAATAAAAAAAAAATAAAAAATTAAAACTATTCAACTTTTTTTTCCTACGTATAAAGAATTGCCATAACTTTGTTTTATTAGATTTCTTTTTTGGGGTTTTTTGTTTTCCTTCTCTAGTTGGATCTTTTCTTTACTAACGCAAAAAAAAAGTAAAAATAAACACAAAACTGTAGTAAAATGTACTTATTGATGGCCCAAAAAAAAAATAAAGTCAAAATCTATTTCAAATTGATACCAGTAACAAAGACAACAAACTAAAAGAAGGATGAAATACAGACGTCCCAATATTATTTGATTTTACCCCTTTATCGATTCTTTTGTTTTTGGGTTTTTGCAGTTTTGCACAATAATACTGTATTTTGGTGGGTTTGATAAGAAAATAAAACATATAAAAACTAATGGAATCCTCCCATGGCTGTAGGTCTTGGTGCGTCTGGTGGCGGTGAAGGTAAAACAGTTAACGCTAATACACCACTGATCGCTGCTGCAATTGCTCCAAGCACAAATGCCGGTAAGTTTCCTCCGCCGAAGAGAGCGTCGAAAGGTCCACCTCCGAGTGATACAATCATTTGTGGTATCACAATTGCCAAATTTAAAACTCCTAAAGAAAGACCTGTAAAACAAAACAAAATCACGTTTTTATTCATTTCAAATTGAAATATTTATGTTACAAGGGAAAAATGTTATTGATTCAAACATATATGAAAAATTGCATAATTAGGGGGATGAAATGAAACCTATGAATAATTATAAAAGATACTATAAAAAAACTTGTAGATATTATCCACATAAGATTTTGAATATAAAGTTACTACAAAGGAAACTTTCCTTCTAATTAGATACGCATAAAACTGGAAACATATCTCTCATTTAAGTATTCAAATCAAACGTTTGAACCTATTAAATGCTAATTTAATTGGTCCCACATAGTCAAAAGATTAAGTTTTGTAAATTGGAAACAACAAAAAAACGAAGATTTATTAGAAAACAAAATTTACCTTGGCCGGCGCCGGAGCTGCTTGAAAATATGGACGCTAGTGCAAACGGAGTACTGAAAGTGATCTGTTAAATTACAACAAATAAAATAAAAATATATTAGCAAAAAGCAAAAAAGTTAAAAAGACAACAAAAAAAAAAATCTGAAAAAGAAAAAACTTACAGCTAATGGGATACCAAGGACAGCAAAGAGACTTAACGCTCCAGCTCTAACACCAGACGACGGTCCGGCTTCAAGACCGGCTACTTTCCGGTGATCGGCAGCCAATTTCGAAACGAGAACCGTCATGGCCAAACCGGCTGCGAGGATGAAATTCACAACTCCCCAAAGCCTTTTAGCACCTCCCAGTTTCCTCCCAAGCCATTCAACGGCAAGTGACATGAAACCAAGAACAATCGCATTAAGCATAAGACCAAAGGCTCCTTGGCTCACTCCAGTGCTGTAAAGTTTCTTCAATCTATCATTTCCTTCTGAATTTCCACCGTACACTTCACGACCCATCCAATCTGTATCGAACAAAAGGAATGGGAACCATGCGATCCAATTCAAGGCCGTGACGACCAGAAGCATCCACATGGGACGTTCCATGACTCTGAAAGCTCCCAAGATCTCTCCGAAGAAAGGAACACTCGAGGCCTTCTCGTCGTCGGGGTTTACCGGCGGCGGAGACCATTGCTTGTCTTTGACGTACCAGAGAGACGTGACGGTGACGATGAGGAGGAGAGTGATGGATATGAAGAAACAGGTTTTGAGATTCGCGCAGTAGACGTCGCACGCAAGCGACTTTGTGAAAGGGAACCACGTGTAGAGGTTGGGGTAAGATCCAGCCGCGTACCCCAAAACGTTTCCAACCGCCATGAAGAAAGAGAAACACGCGTTTGCGACTCGCGTTTTCTTCGCGTCTCCGGCGGCTAGATCGGCTAGGAAAGCGCGGCAGGGTCCTTGGAGAGTGTTGTTCGCCACGTCGAGGATCCAGAAACCGGTCGCGAAGATCGCGATTGCTCGGTATCTCGGCTCTTTTTTGACGATGTCGTCTCCCAATTTGTGGCCGATGTCCGCAGCGTACCCGATTAAGACGACGGCGACGGCGACCAAGGCGGCTCCGGCGGCGATGAAAGGACGACGGCGACCGAATTTGGAGGTGCATCTGTCACTGTGGAAACCGACGATTGGCTGGACAATCATGCCGGAGACGGGACCACAGAGCCAGATTAGAGATGACCATTTGTGAGGGATTCCGAGAAGCTGGACGTAAGGTGTGAGAAGAGAGAGCTGTAGGGCCCACCCGAACTGGACTCCAGCGGCGATTGAAGCGACGGAGATGATTTTACGGAGGGGTGATGGTTGGTCGAAATCTTCCAGCGACGACTGTGTCTCTAGAGCCGCCGCATCTTTTGCGGGTTTTTCATTTTCGAAAGCTCCCATTATCGGAGAGATTAAAAAACAACACGAACAGACAAAATGTGTGAATTGTAGAGAGGGGAAAAAAAAGATGAAAAGAAAATTTTGTTTGTTTTCTTTTTTCTTTTTTTTTTTTTTTGTTTTTCTGTCTTTCTCTGTTTTTTGGTTTTTTTTTTTTTTGGGAAGTGAAAGGATGTGTTTTTTGTGATGTAGGAGATTGAGAGAATGGTGTTGTATTTATAGTGAAATCGGGGAAGAAGAAGGGAGTGAAAGTTTGTTTTTTTATTATTTATTTTTAACTTGGAGATGATTATTTTTCGGATAATAAGAAATACTTAATTAGCGTGAGTCAGTGTATGCCAAGGTGGGGCCACGTGTCACTTTGGACATTAATTCTTGTTTTTTGGTTTTCTGTTTTTACGGGATTTAATTGGTTTCCCCCTTCTTCTTGCATCAAGTAACTTGGACGTGTTCAATTTCTCTGACACTTTTAGTTTTCTGTTTTTTTTTTTTCTTTTTTTTCAACTCTGAAAAAAGTTCCGGCTTTTAATATACTCCTATACTTAAATTATCAATACGGTTTATTTGGCTCAAAATATTTTTATGATATTACTATTGGGTAAAATATTTTAAACACTGCTTGTTTTAAACCATGTTAAAATAATTAAAAATGTAGTTAAGTTCTACTGTAAATATTATATCAGAGGAATAAATATAGTTTGGTTCAAACTTTAAACCGGTAATTAATTAATTAATTTTGAATTACAAACTACTTAATTAACTAAAACAAATAAAATAAAATAGATTCAAATATGTAAATATTATAGGTTATACTTGTTAAATCATTTTAGAAATATAGGCCCTAATTGTTAAGGACTTTTACTTTTAATAATTTTAAAATAATGACTGTTGAAATTTTAATTGTGCTTTTACTTTTTAAATATAGGACTGTGACTTTTAAAAAAATTAAAAGTCTCAAATTCTAGCTTTTGAAAAAATCATGTAATCATAAACAAAAAATAGAAGTTACAGACTTTGAGTGTTTTTAGGGAGTTTGAGAGATTATAGGAAATTAAAAATATGATTGGTAAAATTAATAACTTTTAAGTCTTTAAAGTGCTTAAAGTCCTAAAAATCTAAACACCAATCAGTGCCATAATAAAAGATATTTGACTAAGAAAACTGTGTAGTTTTTAAATTTTGTCTTCATTTTGTTAGGAAAATAAATAAAATGATTGTAAGAACTTCCCTACTTGTTCATATATATAGTTTATAAAACTGGTATTTATACAAGAGTGAAACTATCTAGAAAACGAGTTAAAAAAAAAAGGTCTTTCGTTCAATAAAAAATGCCATACACATATGCCATCTCTAGACTTAAAAATCACGAGTTTTTTTTAACCAATTTGAAAATCACGAGTTCAAGGCACATAATGTTATGTGGTTATAGTAACATACACTTGTGCTTTTTGGATCGTTAAGATATATTCACATCATCTACCATCAAATACTTGTTCAATCTAACGTAATTCCAGTTTTTTTTTTTTGTTATAAAATAACGTAAGTATAGTTGTAAAACAAGTGTTTAGCACACAAAAAAAAATAGTTGTAAAAGAAGTGCTAACAATCTGGGTCCAAATCACCGATTCCCGGAAAAATATTTGGTCATACCTTTGGATTAACGGCATTCTTATTCTGACATGTTCATACTTGGGATTATCTCACTAATTAAGATTCAACCTCCCAAACACTTTCCATAAATTAATACACTCAGTCTTATCCGAATAGTCCCAAAAATGGTATGTTATCCTTGCCATCCAAGATATTAGACCCAACACTTAATTTCCATTTTCTCTAAACACTAAAATATCTTGGTTTGATTATCTTTCCAAAATTTACTTGTTCTTGTCATCAGAATAAAAACTCCATATAATTTTTTCCCCACTTTTCAACCCGACATGCGACTTATGAAAATATTAGATAACCAAAGCATTCACTTGTTGAACTCTTGGATTCTAGTTGTCGTCTGCGAACTAGTCTCACATAGACTCTTGGCAATTATGTTTGTAGACTGGTAGTACATGTTTGTCAAACTCCTTATGTTTCTAGTCTCCACTACTAAGGAACTACATTACTTTTGTTGTTAACCTTAAACAGGAATTTCAACCATTTCTCCAACTACCTATTAACCATATATATGTATAGATTATAGTAACAACTTATTTTACCCGTCTATCTGATTAGTAATATCCATAACAATTTAGTTGTAAACCGAAAACGTAGAAACTGCTAATCCAGATATAAAAAATCAATAGATATGCAGTTTTTTTTAAAAAAAGTTGTTAATTGTTGATTATATTTTTCAAATAGCATATCATTCTTCTGTACTTTTCTATGTATAGTGTTATAATTTAAATTAGATTAAACTAACAGAACTGAAATAGTTTGAACCAAAATGGTTAAGCTATTTGATAAATATATGTTCTTGGAAAATAAATTAACTGTATATGTTAATTAACAATAAAGGAGATATCGATAAATAGATTGTCCAGTCAAAGTAAACAAATTTGTTTACAAGGCTGGATACTATTTTGATAGGTATATATATTTGGATAGAAAAGAAAACAGTCAGAAAATTAGGCAGATGAGAGGAGACATATAACCCTTTTTTTTTTTTTTTAATAACTCAGTGATAAATCTCAGGCCTATAGTCGGGTCCAGACTAATCTCTTGGGGGAAGTACAGCCCACGGATAGACCTTTTCTCCGGTTTTGCAAATGGACCATAAGCAATGGGCCCATATCCGTGTAGGTATCCAGAGACAACGTAAAGGAGTTCCCGCCGGCAGGGTTTGAACCCCCGACCTAGGTGCAGGTAGGGACCCCTCCTTACCGTTGGGCCACGATGTCCCGGACAAGACATATAACTTCCGGTCCAAGGAAGTGGCACTCGTTTAATATCAGTATTCCCATTTTAGTGCAAACCATATGATGACATTTACATTAGACATAAAAAAAAAACTATTCGTCACATAAAAAGAAAAAAAAAACCAAAACAGAGGATTTTCTAAGTGCGACTTTCTTTTTCATTTTAGTTTGGTTTATTTTAACTTCTTCTTGTCATGTGTATGTAGGACTGGCATATATATAATTTCTTAATACGGGACTTTTAACGAGTTAAACTATCTGAGATCCATGTGATTACAAAACACTGATCCAACTTTTAACGAGATCAACTATCTAAAAAAATTATTTAATCATAATTTTTCATTTAGATGATAATAATTAGTATTCTTTGACTTTGAGTGTCAAAACGTTTTTTAAAAAGTATGTATGTGGTTCCTTAGATATGTACACATATCAGAGACGTTGAAACTTCATCGCAGATCTATGTGCCTAGCGTGGTGTCAACCCCTTTTCTCATGTATAAGGCGTTAACAGATTAATGTCTGGTTTGGTTTAGGTCATAAGGTGTATACTGTATAGTAATGCTTCCGAACAGTATATCAGCATTGGTAAATCGTTAGTTACATTTAGTAAGATGGTGGTCGGAGATGGCAAGGAAAAACTAAAACATGTCTTGAAGATTTGGACGGAAGGTGGACTCCGTGACTAACTTCAGAAGTTAAAGAACCAAATATTTTCTTTTGTAAGTGATCGTTGACTGCAATACATAATAAATAAATCCCGAAGAAAGAGGGTAAAGAAGTGATGATTAATTCCGTTGTTTAAGCACTTTTGACATAAGCAAGCGATTTGTGTTTGTTTCTTCCCAAAATACTATTTTTAAAAGCATGCTAGCATACAAAAACATGTTATATAATGTATCGAAATCATTCTAAAATGTGATATATGAGACATTGTTTAGCCAAATATATAGCATCTTAAACATCACCAATGTTTATGTCGTATGGCTGTATTTGATCAATGTTTATCCAGAAAAATAAACAACGTTCAAAACATGTAGGCATAACTAAATTGGTAGAAAGTGTTTTTAATCATTCATGACTAGTAACAAAAATCACATCCACTAGATGAAATAAAACTGGTAATGTCTCTCTCCCGCTAAACAAAGTGGACACTAGACCAATGCAATTCATTTGCACATAAGTTTATGGGCGTGGCAATAATATAAGTATCATGAAATGTTAAATAACCACTTTTATATACAAACAGGTTTTCTCAAAATGAAGTTATATTTAAGAAAGAAAATTCCCCGAAATTTTAGGGTCGGGGATCGGGACCCCAAAAGAAGTTTATATAGTTTGTTAGCGTCAAAAAGTTTGTGGTTCGCCCCATCATTATGCACTCGTGGTTGAATATGACGAGGCAATGAGTGTTTTTCCTTAATTTTATTTTTAGATTCAGTTGATCATTATATTATTCTATAAGCATAGTCAACATATTACTAATCACGGGGAGATCCTGTATTAATAATTCAGAATATTAAAAAGTGTAAAAGGAAAAACAGAATGAAGAGAATGCTGGCTAACTCAACAGATAGATCAATATATTATCATTGTCACAACTATTGAATACTTCACTCTCCACTACCGTATGATCTCGTTGAATAAGTCTAATCAACATTTGGAATCAAATATCTATGTTTTACTTCGCTTCACATAAAATGTTTAATTTTCAAAGAGACTAAAAAAGCATCATCGGAATTTTATATATTTACGGTGGAATCAATGAACCGGTCTTAGTCATATCATCGGACAAAAAAAAAAGAAGAAGAAAATTTACTGTGGTAGAATATTTGCTTACTCATAAATGGAATTACAAAATCAATTTAGACTACCAAAACCAGCACCACAATTTGCGAGTCGAGAGTAAAAATTTATTGAGGTATATGAACACTACGACGAACCAATTATGGTTATAAAATTATAATTAAACAAATGGCATTATAGCGTGGCGTAATCAGGATCTCGGGATTGGACATCATTGTTATAGGTTTAGAGAAGAGAGAGAGCGCATAATTGTCAAAAAGGTTACGAGGGAAGTTGTTGACCCGTTGACCACTGTATATCACTCCAAAGTCTCCAACTACAAATTTATTGTCGTAGGTAACCCATATACCCTAATTACATCTCACCCAAAACATCAACATGAGCGCATTTTTAAACAGAACAAGATCTTTTATAATGAGAAAAACTATAACCTGGAATTTGGTGTATATATAAGCCTTCTAGCTAACAACGAATTTTATCATTGTGGTTTTTTAACTAATCAAAAATAGATAATGTTTTTGTAAAAAAAAAAAAAAAAAAATAGATAATGTCCCGCGTATACGCGTTTTTTTTTTTTTTTTTGCAATTAATTACAAAATAATTATCAAATAAAATATAATTATTTTAAAAAATAAGTAAAATAATATTGAGAATACGATAAAAAAATCTCTGAATTATATAATATGCACAAAAACTTAAATTGTTCTTGTTTGAAATAAAAACAAATATTTATTTTATATCTATATTATGAATATAACAATATAAATATAAATATAATATGTTACGTACTAACTTTATCATCAAGTTATCCACTCCCATAAAAATATTGTTTTCTTTAGGATTTTTAACTTTATATTTTCAAATAACACATATTATACTATAATATGACATAATTTGGATTTCGATCCAATTGATTTAGAGTCAAATAATCTTCATTGCTTTCTTGAACTTTCGTAGACATAATTTTTCTTATTGTAATTTATAGAGAGAGGAAACAAAAGATAGAAGGACACAATTAAATTTTGAAGGTTATACCTTATTATATAGGGCTTAGTAAGACATATAAGATATTTTTTTTTCCGTTAGAATATAGAACATTTATGTCTTAAAATATGAGGCATGCAAAAATATTTTTTTCCTTTTTCCATTATAATTAAACATTTTTGAGTTAGAATATGGCAAATATACATTTTCCATTTTTTATCCTAGAATATGAGGTATGCAAAAATATTTTTTTTCTTCTTCCGTTATAATATGGAACATTTTTCGTTGAAATATTGCAAATATACGTTTTCCTTTTTTGAACACATTTTTAATTAGTTTTTTTTCCAAGACATATGTCAAGATCTCAATATGAGTAAAATTAAAGCTGACAAATATCGTGATCCTATAAATTATAAAAATTCTACATGTTGCAACTACGTTGCGCAAATCCAACTGTATATAATAAGATCTTACCCACAAAAATATATTTTTAACGTACATACTGGTCAGACTAGTGGTGAAAGCTGTTTTCTACTGACTATTCAAAAGTTTTAGATCACAACAGTATGGAAAGAAAAGAAAAAGAAATACTAACATATTTTGTGTAAAACATTGATATATTTTTATCCTTCAGTAATGTTACCATTCGAACGAATCCTTAAACTTATAGGGCTCACATAACTCTGGATAAACTACTAACAAGATAATGATAATAATAAAATAAAATTAATAAACAAGGGTAGGAAGGAAGACTTGTAGAAGCATATGATTAGTTCCAAACAAAGGTAGTAAGGAAGACTTGTAGAAGCATATGATTAGTTCTATCTGATTATTATATCGCCAGAATAATTGGAGTTGAATTTGTACTGGTATGAGTTTAATATTTGATGTCCTTACTTCTATGTTGACAGTTTGACACATCTCGTGGACTTGAGTTGTATCTTGTGTTGTTTTCCTCTTGTTCTTTACTTCTATTTCAACTCTTGGTCTTAGATTCCCGTATCTTCTTTCGTTTGATAATATCATCAGAATAGTATTCCATGGATTTCCTATCATAATTCGCTGTATTTATATTTTTGGAAAACAATAATGATGGCGTAAGTGAAATTAAACGGCAAAGAACGTGAGACCATTCATGCATATATAGGGTTTATAGACGGCACAAAATATATGTACCAGTAAAATTGCTAATTATTAGATGTAAATGACGATTAGTTTATTTATTTTTGGATGCAAAACAGATGCTCTGTTTGTTCCGAAATTCACCATTCATAGCCTATGCGAATTTCGGACAATGAAATTCTCCCTCCACCAAAATAGTGATTCACAACTGTTAGTTGTATGTAACATTTAAATCGGATGGTTACTTATAAAAGGAAAAAACTAATACTAAAACTTGATAATCATAACATTTTGGATATCAAGCACAACTCTGGTCAATAATAACTTATATAAAAGAAATGGAATGGTCGGTAGACAAAAAAAAAATGTTAAAAGACAAAAAAATGAAGAAGAAGGAAACAACGTGACAGTTCACTGTCATCATCATGGAGGCAACTTGCAATTGGAGATGAAAGATGATGAGTAGAAAATTAGAAATGAAGGAAAGCGGTAGGTAATAGCCAAGTGAAAGACCTAGGTTGGTCTGTGTGTTATTGATATTGTTGCCTTCAATATTCATAGATAGTTATTTTGAAAAACAACAAAAATTATCAAGTTACAGATATTTCCAAAATATTATCAACAGAAATATTTAATTTTACATAAAATCGTAATAAAATCCATGTATTCTATTTTAGATTGGTATGGTTATAATGAATTTGTCTTTATTTCTAAAACTAATTTTTATTTGCCAAGATGCCCAAAACAAAGAGATACATGGGACCAAGCAGGAGACTTGGTTGACTTTAAATAGTAAGGACAACAAAACAGACAAAGCCTCTCTCCATCACTCTATCAATGTCTATGAGAAGTGTTGTGTGTGAATATGAAATAGCCAACTTGTTCTATGGAATCGTCGTAGTTATTCCGCCGGACTCTTTACCCATCTTCCCTTCCTCATCTCTGACTTTTCTTCCCCAGTCTCATTTTGCTTTTGCAACATCATAAATGTCATATGTGAGTTACAAGAGACAAAAAAATCTTCACATTTTTGTATGGAGTAGTCAAGATCATTGTTTCAGCACTTTTATTGCCCTTGGTTGTTCTAGCATGACGGATGCATGACCTATTATGATCTTTGATTGTAATAGTTTTGTTTTTCTTAGGAGGAGGGGTAATAGTTATGTTTTTTTGTGTTGTTTAAGGGATTAGTGCATCAAGATAAGATCTCAATTCGATTTTCACATAATGCAATTTTTTTTAATTAGAGGTTTGAAAATGATGCAGATTAAACTATTTGTTATATCTTCATGTGTTATGGGTTATATTTTTAAGACTATATGTTTTGTTTGTTGTATTGTCAGCTGTAAAATATAAAACCTTCTAATGAAAGATGATACGACAACAAAAGCATAATAAATATAAGTTTACTTATAATTTCAAAATATGTGCACGACAGTAAAACATGTTAAAGTACATGAATTGTAGATAATCTTATATATGGTCTGCTATAACTACCAATGCTGTTATTTACAACTATTGTTGAAGTAATCTTATGATCTGCTTTGACTACCGATAGAAACAACACTGATGCCGTTAATTATGGAGTAAACGTCTATTAATATTGGTGCCAAAAATAATAATAATAATAATATTCATCTGTTTAGAAAGTGTAAGCGAAAGCTGTCTATAATTCTTTTAATTTCTTAATTAGGATGAGACTGATGAGCACTCTTTTTAGATTCACTGAACCATCACACACACACACACAAAACAAGTTGAAACAACCAATAATTGTTTAATTGGTGTGAGGCATGTTAGCTAGCCTCTTACATCCTCATCTCCAAATCCTTCACGGATTTTATATGGACGATCATATAGACGAGTTTGCATAAAATTACATATAATCGAAATAGACGATCATATAGACGATTTCAAAAAGAGGTTAAAACAATATTAGTAATTTAAATCAAATTATTGTTACTCGTAATTTATGAGTTCGTTCTGTTGTCTTTCTTTTTGTCGCACTATCAACTTACCAAATCTGAGTAGTTCTTGTTCTAACAAAAAGTCTCAACTGAAATAGAGATCAAATGTTCAAAATATTTTTTTTGTCACGATATAAGTATATAAATTGAACCGCTTCGTAAATTTTAAGAAGCAAGCTAGTGGATGAGAAAAGAAAAAACTCAAATTACCGATCTCATGTTTTTGTTGTAGATGAANAAAAAAAAAAAAAAAAAAAAAAAAAAAACCAAGGACTGTAATACTTATCAGTATACTTAGGGTTTAGCGGACTATGACGTAGCAAATTGACTGAATCGAGAATACGATGTTACGATAATTAGAAAGACAAAAATAATAAATTCACAAAAGAGACAGAAATATTTAATTTTTATCAGCAACAACAAAACAAATAATATTAAGGCTGGGGTACCCTCGCAAGTTTCCAAACAAATTTTTACGATGGACCATGCTGGGCAATTTGGTCTTCGCGAAAGAGAGATTATAAATCAAATAGATACTCGTGATCTTTATTATCAATTAGTTGGGAAATAACTAAGAACTTTCAAATTAGGTGTGAGGTTTAAACTCAAACTCTTACAACCTGTTGCGAATTATAAGTCAAGCATCCTAGATTCTCAGCAAATTCAGTGTCACATATATACAAACTAGCTAGCATATGTTGTACAGGAAATAGAATGTGTGGATCCCTTAAATATAACCACGTTTTAAAGATTCAAAGGTGCATTTATATAAAGCAACGTACATGTCGGGAGATTAATAAAGATTCATTTCATCTCAGTGTCACGTTATAACAATAACGAAATAAATTGCAAAAGTACAAATGGATTCCACAATACCGTGGATTTGCAAACCACACTTGACTAAATATAATTGCAATTGACCAACGATGAAGTTGGTCTAGTAGTTCTTGATTACCGAAAACGTATTAACTTTTGAAGTCACATGTACAATTTTATCCTAAACAACTAGCCGACCCTGTGACAGTTTATCCTATCTTTTATCTTTTTTTCATCAATATTTTTAATTTTTCTTTATTCGATTTCTCTAGTTCATTTTGTTAATTTATTCGGATCCAACTGTTTCTTCTAGTCGTCGGAGTCAAAGAAGGCATCAAGAAAAGTATAACGGAAAAGTCTCGGAGGAATTGCATTGGTCGGCGTAGCCATTAGTCGTTGACGTGCGACCAAAACCTTAGCTTCTTCAGACTGTTTGACTGTTTGACTATTTGCAATTAAATTATCTCTTGCCACACTCTCGCAATATCTAGTTATTAACTTATTATCGAATAAATATCGTTATCGTGTAATAATTACTCCAATCATTTCTGCTTATATTCATTCTGATATTTTATTTTAGTTTTCTTTAATTTTCAGGTGAAAACGGAATTCGGAGACAGTTGACGGAAGTTTGGTCTCATAGTCTTTACAGAGAATGGCTCTTTGCAGTTATATCTTTGTCGACGGCTAAGCTAAATTTAAACAATATCTTATGAAATTCATTTTTGTATATTTTATCAAATCCATATACTTTTATTGTTTTACATATATCCCTTTTAGTTTTTACCATAAGGACTTGGGAATTGGTATTAGAGGTTTTCCGTTATCAGTGTGCATGCGATTAGTAAAATATCGTCAACAATTATTGTATCATATTTCTTCTGCTTTTGGCCGAACAAAAAAAAAAAAACAGATATTTAATAGGAGAGGATAATCTAAAGATTCTCTTGGGTGATGAAGAACTCTTATATATTTCTTCCGTTCTAGAATATATAATGTTTTAAAAAAAAATTTTGTTCCAAAATATAAAATGTTGTAGAATTTTTAAGATACTTTTTACAAACTTCAAGAGCCAATAATTAAAAATAATTAAATTCTTGAAATTCTATTGGTTAATATTTGTTAAAAAATAGTCTGATTAATAAAATAAAACATTTATTGTTTATTCTTAATTTATATGAAAAATCCAAAACATCTTATATTCTGGAACGGAGTGAGTAATATATATGTAGTAAAATGAGAGAATGTTTATAATTAACAACTACTCCATCCGTTCCAGAATATAAGATGTTTTAGAATTTTTAAGATACTTTTTACAAACTTCAAGAACCATTAATTAAAAGTAATTGAATTCTTGAAACTCTATTGGTTAATATTTATTAAAAAGTGGTTTGATTAAAAAAATGAATCATTTATTGTTAGACAATAAATGTTTCTTAATTTGTATGAAAAGTCTAAAAAATCTTATATTCTGGAACAGAGGGAGTAACTTGTAATACCAACAAAATATTATGATACTAGAAACCAAAGCATTCAAACATATGGCGACTATCATCAATAGACGTATAAAAATACGATTGGGGGATCATGTGGTTCTACAAAGAAAAAACCATTAAGAGCACATTTACTGCAGAGCTTTTCAGAGCTTCTGAAGTCCAGAACAAAAAAAAAAAAAAAAGATTATCCAGGTGTTAAACTCAAACCCTGTAATCCGTTCTGTGGAAAAAGGTTGTAGAACCGGGTCCTGACACTAATTTATCATGTGTCGAAAACCGATTCATTGATTATTTTTTTTACGAAAATCATTTTTTTCTCGGAAAACATTTTTTATTATTAAATAAGTCTAAAAAGTTTTTTAATGAGCCCTGCAACTGCAATAAGGGTGTTCTAATATATTTTTAGATTTTGGTACTTGATAAATCAAATTTGGAGTTTTGTTGCCCCAGAGACAACATTACAGGTAGGCTAGAATTTGTTAAAGATGTATATAATTTTTTTATATATATATTTATAAAGATTCTTTCCCAGAGTTTCAAAATAGGAATAATAAATAATAGCAAAATTGATGGAATCTCAATCCAATAATCCAACGGAACATTGTTACAAGCGAATGTTTGATATTTTGCACACTTATTTATTAAAATATTAGGCCATAGGGCTTGAATAATGCGGATCGCCTAAGTTCAAAAACACAAACATTCATAATCAGTAGACCATTATGAATCCGGTATATTTTGCCAATTGTAAAGTTTAAAATTTATGAGATGTGCACTTTAATTCATTATACTAAAAAACTGCATAGAAATCAGTATAACTTCACTTTAATATAAAACAAAATTAAAAGTTTAACGTACAAATACTCCTTTGAAGGGTGACGGAAAATAAATTACTTTATGAATCTCTATTTTAATCTCGTGACATCCTATTCCTACCCTCAAGTAATACTGATACATGTATTTATAATATTATCTAAAGAAGAATTCCTAGAAAAGTTTATCAAGTTATTATATTGATCAAATAATAAGGAAAATAATTCCAAATACTATGTTATTAGAAAAAAATTTATGTTACACTTTTTTGTTGTTAGAGGACTTATTATTACATTGTTATCTTCTTACTTGGTAATTTATTTTTAGCTAAAGACCAGAATAGTGTTTGGGGAGGATAAATGCCCCAACCAAATGCATCTACGTATATAATGGCTTCGAATGGTGATGTGATGGTATCAGACAGGATCGAAAAAGTGTGGACGATTCAAATAGTAACCAAAGTCTATATTATTATTATTATTATATAATGATATATCTATTGAATATTTTATATTGAAATTTTAAAGTATAAGAGGAAAATTAGATTAATAAGCATTTGATTTTTAACACTAAATCGATTTATAAATTATTTTAATAATCAAAATGGCTTGAAACGATTTCATTGAAACCCATGCATATTTCTCTCGAAAAACATTTGCTCTGAATCAAATTAGTCGGTTCAAAGACGTTCAATTTTTTAGAAGGTTCCAAATCTCTAATATATTAAAAGAGAAAACAAATATAAAAATAACATTTGTGTGATGTGTTATTAACAAAAATGTCATGCTGATGTGTCATCACTAGGTTCATTTTCAAGATAAATTTTAATTAAGATAAATCTTATTAGCCTAATTACATTTTGTGCCATTAACATTAATTTGGTTAGAGAATAGGTTATATCAATTTTACACATAAATTAACATTTAATTATAAAGATATTATTATTCTTTCCATTTTTTACAAATATCTCTAATATATTAAAAAAGAAAACAAATATAAAAATAACATTTGTGTGATGTGTTATTAACAAAAATGTCATGCTGATGTGTCATCACTAGGTTCATTTTCAAGGTAAATTTTAATTAAGATAAAGCTTATTAGCCTAATTACATTTTGTGCCATTAACATTAATTTGGTTAGAGAATAGGTTATATCAATTTTACACATAAATCAACATTTAATTATAAAGATATTATTATTCTTTCCATTTCTTACAAATATATTATATTAATTACTTTTCTTAAATACAATATTTTCTTCTCTCCTTTTTTGTTGAACTAAATTTTGTAAAAACAATAAATTATTATATCATCTATATATTAGTGAAAAATATAATTTTTTCTACTACAAGTTGTAATTTGAATTTTTAAAAACGAATATCAATTTATCAAATGATAAAAATATGAGTTCTTCAAAGTCTCATATTGAAAATAAAGATGTGTAGGTGGTTTACTGGACTATTATAAAAAAGAAAATGATACGAAACTATAAGTGTTAAAATGTTGATTTAATAAGCGTCAAACTTTATAATATTTTTGGTTTAATATAAAAAAATTTCATGGTACCATATGATTAAACCAAATAATATCTATAATATTAAAAATATTTTGATGTGAAAAAATTGAAAATATTTATTGAAATAGTTTAACTTGGATAAAAGTTTATAATATTATAAATTTTATCAAAATGTAAATATTATAAATACAAAAATTTAAATCGTTGATAAAGTCAACAAAATATTATAACGATTTAAATTTCTGGTAAAGTCAAAAAAGATTATAGCGATTTAAATTTTTAATTTATTATAATTGATTCAAATTTCTATATATTTCAGAAATTTTTATTTGATCAAACATTTAAAATTAAATATATATAAAATATTATAAATATTTTGAAAGTCTCACGTTGGAAATGAAAAAGTATAATGGTTCATAAATCTTTATAAAAATAATCACAATGATAAAAAACTATAAGATTATGAATATTGATTTAATAAACAATTCTAAATTATAATTAGTTTTAGTTTAATATAATTTTTAATTAATTATTTATTTAAAAATATAACCTATAAAGTTCTCACTCCGCGCATGGCGTGGGTGCAACCCTAGTATGATACTATTTCAAAGCCTAATATATAGCATCTCTAATGTATTGTCGTACCCCAAAATGAAATATTCTCAAAAAATGAAATATTCTCAAAACAGAGTCAGTTTTTGGTTCAATATATTGTCTCATTTTTACTCCAAAATAAATATTCTATAGTATATTCTTTTTTCTTACTTTTTATTAATTACTAAATTTCCATTTTATATAAATAAATTGCAAATTGTTCCATTATTTAGTTTCTTCAAAACTTTCACAATTTATTATATTTATTTTAAATTAATCTTTAAAATATCAAAAATACAATACAAGACTAAAAAATAACACAAACTAGATTTTAATTTAACTATAACCATTTGAATGTTTTTTTCCCACAAATGATCAACTAAACCATTTTAAAGAGAGAAATGAGCATCAATATCAACAAGATCTCCCACAATATGCTTCATTTGGATAATATTTTAGTGATACTGGTGGATCCTGAAACGGATTAGCGGATTATTAAATTAATAAATCAGTAATTGTTGTTTTAATAAATTTTTTTATGTTAGTTTTAATTTAAGTGTTTTAAATTTATTATTAGCTTAAATATGTGTCATTTGTATTTTAAAGTAAAAATAAACATTAAAATAATTAATTTTAAATTTAAAGTGAAATCATTTAAAACTTCAAGAATTCTTATATAAATAAAAAAATTTAATTCCAAAATACAAATAGAAATGGAATCATCCCATATTTGAGAAAAATAAGACATTTTTCTATTTTAAAGTTGAAAATGAGGTTGAATTTAAGTAAAATTAGCTACAAAATGGCAATAAATGTGAAAAAATGGCAAGTCAAAATATTCACTTGGTTAGTATAATCAATAATTATATAAAAATATGTTGCAAGTCAAAATACTCTAGTTTACACCAAAAACCATTTCATATCTATTCCGAAAGTTATGTTTTTAATGACGACAAGAGTCAAATAAGTTTACATAAACATACATTATGTACGTTTTTCAAAAAGGCAAATGAATAGTAGATGAATAATCACCATGTGCCAATTCGTATAATATCTGTGTAAGTGAAGATTTCACATGAAAAAAAAAAACCATATTTGGTTCCAAAACTCTACAAGTTAACAGATTTGGCACGCAATAACTAAAATCGCAAATCAAGTCCAATTAGTCTGTCTTGTGATTGGAAGCTTTTCATTTGTGTGACGTTGACATACCTTACTCATCAGGCATTATGGGTCTCATTTGTCAAAATCAAAACTATTTTATTCCCTCAATATTTTATTTTGCCTTTACCTCAAAAAGTAAAAATTTAGATTTGAGGATGATGTAAATCACCTACCAGCACTTTTTCGTTTTTTTTTTTTTTCCTGAAAAGAAATCCACTAACCTATTAATTATTTAAATGACTCAGTTACACGTCAGAAACTTGTAAACACGGTTTTATTGTGGTCACAAATATTAATTGAATAGTAAAAAAGTAGTACAAGCAAGATTGAATACTGTTCCATTATAAAAGTTGATGAGCAGCCTGAGATAAAATAATTATTTTCCATGCAGGTTTTATTTTTCATGCTGTTTAGAAACATTACTATAGTAGACAAAATAAAAGAACATGTTAATTATCCTAATTAAAAAAAAAAATAGTTATAACTTTTAACGAAAATGAATCCAAATTTTAGTTTTAACTTTATTTAAAAAAAATCCTAATCAGAGAGAATAAAACCACAATTTTTTAAAACTAAAATGAACCCAAATTAAAACTATCATGAAATAAGTAAAGAGAAACAGTATTTTTGTTTGTCAAAAAAGAGAAATAGTATTAATGTACTAATTGGTGTATGGTCTCCTAATAAAACAAAAATATATAGATTTACAATTGCGGTTTAAGAAAAAGGGTACATTCGATTGACCTCCTAATCCTAGTTTATGGGCCAAGTGGGAATGCGAGTCTGCGATCTCCCACTACTTGGTTAATATACGGTCGAGTTGTGTCGTTTAGTCAAGCTCCCAAGCTCACAATTGTTTTCCAATTTACATTATTTATGTCTGAAACGAAATTAAACTAATTGTATAGATAATGATGTGATGAAACCATACTTACTGGATAAGATTAAATAATTACAGTCTTTCTTTGGGAATATATTTGCATTAAAGTTGTAATTAACGTAATCCATTACAATAAAAGGATCACTTTATCTACCCACTATAACAATCAGATTTTTTTTTAAACATTTCCTTTGCAACTTCTAGGAATTAGTCGAATCATGTGTTTGGAATCTGGATTTTAACTATTATGACACTTGAGACCCAAGTATTTTTCTAAATTATACAACCGCTATGTGAATACTAAAAGTAGTTTAAAAAGATGTGTCTAGCAAAAATTGATCTTTTGGCGTATTGGTGTTTGTGTGCCTGAAAAGGATGTACGTAGCCGACTTCACAACACAAGATGAATGCCGTGAAGAGTTTGGCCAATGGAGTTAGACAGAATGACCAACATTGTTTGGTATATAGTCTTATGCATGTGCATATATATATATACGAGTGAACTGAATATCAATTTCAAAGAAAATATATATATTCCCTCCGTTTCTAACTGCNATTTTTTTTTTTTTTTTTTTTTTTTTTGTTACTTACAGATTACAGTTAGATATTCTCAGTTTTTGTGTATGAAGTTAAAGAATTATCCTTGTAATAATTATTATTTAAAAATAAAAAGTTAAATAACATTGAATAAAATCAAGATTTAAAATTTAAATGGTCACTGATGAATATCTCTTACATGTAGAAAAAGCTTAACACATTTAACAATTAGAAACAAAAAATAGTTAAGATTTACCACACACAAAACAAAAAACAAAAAATAGTTAAGATTTTTGAATTAGTTTAAATTCTGTTTGTCCAAAAAATTTGATCAGTAGACAAAAATATAGTCTAATCGTTTATGCTAAACTATTAATGTCGTTGTTGTATCTTCATCACATAATACTACATGTTATGAAAAAGAAAAAAAAATCATCATATACAAATACAATTAGCGTAATTTTCCAATTCCACTTACCTGACTTACGATGTATACGAGGTGGATGCGTATATAATTTTCAACATGGGGTAGAGTAAGTGGTGATAATAGGGTAGGGCCAACGGAATGATTATACTCTCAAAGAGCATGGAACAAAAATCTATAGGGTCGATATAGAGTTGGCCATGTGAAGATAGCTAGGTGACGCCATGTTTTGATTCGAATCCACCCCCACCCCCACAAGCACAATAAAAAAAATATAAAAAATAGAAAGCAAAGATTGTAAATTTGTAATATTTTCCTTTAATTCTAATTCCAACATTGTTATCAATTATTGGCCCCATGAAGGAATTTTAAAAGAAAAATGCAGATATCCAAAACCAGTTATTTTACTCATTTAAGGTTTGGACTACATTTTCGTGATTTGATTGTTATGGTTCTGTTTTCAAAAGTTTAGTGTTAAAAATATATTCGGAAGAACTAAAAATTTGTATAAATATGGATTGCTAACTGGTGGCATAATTATATTGACAATTTCCTGATGGAATATCTGAAATTGCAACTAGTGGCACACCAATTAATTGTGAAGACAACAGCTAAGAAAATGTCTTTACAAACGAAAAGGCAATTAAAGAGATAGTTTCAAAGTATTAAATTCATGTCATATGCTTTAAAATTATAGCTACATGTAAAACGAAAACGTTCATACGCCACTCAGTGATGACATTTTTGTGTTGCTTCTAATTCAGTTTAAAAAGGAAAAAGAAATTGGAGTTTCGATTATCGCCAAAATCTGACTTAGCCTTGTTTGGTTCTTTCTCTATTTTTATCACAGCTATATTTTCCGGGTATCGGCAGATTTTTGTTTTCCTGCGAATTGGTGGAAGAAAAGAACTGTGGATTTCATTGACATTTTATGCCACTACCCCCCCACACCATTCAAGCTTATGACTGATGTATTTAAAAACAAATGAGTGAGAGAAAAAGAAAAAGCCAAAAAGTAAGCCTGCTCAATATGGGACTCTATTTATGATGCAGACTATCTTGATATCTTGAATCTGGTATACCTGTCAAATTTGGTCTACAGTATTATTACATTTAAATATATAAATTGATACTCTATTCGTTTTAAAGCAAATATCGTTTATGAGTTTGTTTTAATTCTTTTTTGATAAAGAGTTTGTTTTAATTCGCCAAAAAAACATCGGTTTACATATAAATTTGATGCTAAACTCATTCTGATTCTATTATAATATTATCAATAAAGTATACTCCCTCTGTCCCATATTATAAGCTGTCTAGGGAAATGCTGCTTGAAAAAATGGATGTATCTGTCCCATATTTGCATCCAGCTATTCCCTAGGCAGCTTATAATATGGGACAGAAGGAGTATTAATTAGAGAAAACTTGAAAAACCTTACTTATTAAACTAACAATAAAACAAGCTTAACGATATTTTTGAGTAAAATATCACATAATATTCAATAAAAAGTAGGACAAATGGGATAAAAATAAAATCACTTAAAAGTTAAAACAATGATTAAACAGTGTGGAAAAACATTGATTTATTATTTTTAGCGTAAAAAAAACATTGAGTTATGTGGTTAATAAAGGCTATACAAATTGTCAAGAATAGTTGAAAAAATTATCCAAAACTTTATCAACATTAAGAAAGAAAGTTATTGACTTACTTAATGGAGAAAAAAAGTCGTCGACCTTTCTACGGAGAATTACGAAACGATTCCCAAAACGAGGTGAAATAAATGTGAGAAATGCACTCGTTTCAAGTGGTATTAAAGTTGCAATTTATTACAACGAATAGTACTTGCGAGTTATGAGTCATCTACCTGCGAATGGATAAGTAAAATTTACTCCTATTCACTGTTTTCCCCATTTCTCTACTACGAAAATGAAAATCAGAAAAAAATAATGGGGAAGAACTTTCACTTTTTCTTTATAAAAAAAAGGAAAAATAAATTTCACCTTTTATGACGTAAAAAAGCAAAAATTTAGTAGAAAGATACGAACTGAAATGTACAGTCTACAAAAGTGAAGATCATTTGTGGGCCATTTTCTCTCAATCGTTTGTGTCGGACTTGAAGCAGTTGGTAAGATACCGTACCACTGCTCGTCCCTTGTAAGTTGTAAAGAACGATAAATGCTCATAATTAACGTGTTGTTCATATGTAACCATACATACGGAAAAAATCAATAATTTTTTTTCCGTTTGAAACAAAATATAATATGATGCCCTTTTTTTTAAAAAAAAAAAAAAAAAAAAAAACAAAATATAATATGTATACAGGCACTCCAAGGGTCCTGTGGCTGTTTTTAGTAGCCGCATGCGTGAACAAGACACCACTAAACTGAAACGGTATTAAACCTTTTGAAAATGAAATAAAAACAATGTATAATTATAAAAGTCGCCGCACATGTTGAAGAACCATAATTATGAAATACTCACATGTTTCGTCACAACCCAAAACCCTAGTTGACAACTTAATGTGTGTTTTTCTCTTCTTTTTCCTCTATGGTCTCTTTCCATCGATTTTGTGTTTTTACAAGCAATCACATGTATCAAAATGAAACTTAATTTTTTTTTTTTTTTTTGTCACAACTCAACCCAATTGATAACTTAATATGTGTATCAAAACCTGAAACTCTGTTAATGAAAAAGTAGATCATATAATTTCACATTCCCAAATTAAAATTTATATAATACAAACTATTACAAATTCCCAAAATTTAAAATTTACAAACTATTGTTTCCTCCAACCTAAACCTAACTGGAGTGTGCATTTTTCTTATGCGCCTATATATTCAAATGTAAGATATGTTATTGCCGGGAACGTCACAGATTTTAATCCAGTTTGGTAATGATTCATGTCTAAATGAAATCACATATGGAAATTAACCATTAGCCAGCGCTCAAATGCTTTTCATTCTAAATTTAATTTTCTCTGTTAATATTTCCCAATTGTCAAAATGTCTTAATTAACTTACCTTCTCTTTAGAATGTTTCTTTTATCTACAAGAATTTTAAAAACTGCAGTAAATGATAGTGGATCAGTGGAACTAGTGGGAATAATAATAGACTAGGATTGGACCCGCGCTCTGCACGGGGTGATGATTTCTAAATTTGTATTTTTATTAAAAAATATATATTTAACTATATCAAAATTTTTTTGCGATTAATTTATTGGTTCTTGTCTTCGTTTATGATCTATAAATTAAGCATCTTAAACCAATTTCTAAAAAGATAAATAAATTAAAACATTCACCAAAACTCAAACGATTACAATATAATAAAATAGTTAAAAAAATAGTATATAAAAATAATACATTCTTCTTTAAAAAAAACTATACTTCATTGTGTTTCATAAAATAATTAAAATTTTATAATATTCAAATTTGTGATAAAAAATATTTTAAATATTTTAAAATTTTAACCAATTTAAACTATTTTAAATATTTTAATTTCACTACAACAAAACAGACGTTTTCCATCGACGATTTACGTCGACCATAAAATCGTCGGTAAATAACATCTAATTAGCAACTAATTTACGACGAAAATAAATTTCGTCGTATAATCGTCGTTACTTGGGACGAATTACAGTCGTCGTAAAATCGTCGGAATATACAACGATATTACGACGAAATGACAACTGGCATCGTATAATCGTTGTAAATTGGGGACGAAAGGCAGTCGTCGTAAAAGCGTTGTAAATTTACAACGATTT